>JAXCGZ010021248.1:0-12500 GCA_037179515.1 Halocaridina rubra | reverse complement strand
TCAGGACCTGTAGCTTTATGAACATCTAAATCCATCAGCGCTTTGCATACCTCTGTGGCTGTAAGGTTGATGTTCTCTAATACCGGCCCTTGAGCTTCTATCACTGCAATCTGAGGGGGTGGGGTATTTTCTACTGTAAATACTGACTGAAACTCCTTGTTCAATTCTTTGCAGATCTCTTCATCCGTCTCAGTGATGCTTCCATCCGCTCTCTTTAGCCTTAAAACCTGTTCTTTTACCTTCAGTTTTCCTCTGATAAAGCTGTGGAAAAGCTTGGGATTTTCTTTAGCCTTCCTGGTGATGTCCCTCTCATAGTCTCTCTTTGCCTCTCTCCTTTTACTTAGGTAGTCATTTCTTGCTCTTTTGTAGGTTTGCCAGGCATTTATGTTTTTTCTCCTCCTATACCTTTTCCAGCATTTGTCTCTCCACTCCTTAGCTCTTTTACACCATTATCGAACCATTTCTCTCTGGCATGAATTACACCTACTTTGGTGACAGGTATGCAGCAATCTACTATCTTCCCATATTTCTCACAAAAGATGTCATACATTTCTTGTACAGCTTTGTTGTAAAATAAGGTTCTCCAGTCAATAACTGCAAAAAGCTCATTCATTTTGATGTAATCTCCTTTCGGATAGTTCCTCCTCATGTCCTCAGTGCCTCTACTCTCAGGAAGAATATCTTCAATGATATACTCCATCAACAGCACACAGTGGTCACTCTTTCCAATTGGTGGTTCATACTCAATTTTTTCAATATCCAACACATTATCTGTGAACACTAGATCAAGTAGTGATGGTTCATCCCCACCCCTGGCCCTTGTTGGTTCCATTACATGTTGGTGTAGGAAATTCCCTTGTACGCAATCTAGGAATCTTGCCCCGAATGAGTCCTCACCACTGTGTGGGTCAAGATTTATCCAATCTATCTCTTTATGATTAAAGTCTCCCATAATCAAAATCCTACATTTTTTTCCCGTGCCATGTTAACAACTGAGTTTATGACTTCAATAGTACCTATATGACTTTCCTCATAAACTTCAAGCCTATTTTGGTTCCTTGGTGGGTTGTATACAACAGTTATTATAATGCTCTCTGACCCAGTATTTATGCGAGCAACAAGAAATTCCTTGAACTCACTTTCTATAGCCAAGTTTATTTCTTCGACTTGAATCCTTTCACTTATGAGCAGTGCTATCCCTCCACCAGTCCTCTCAGATCTTTCAACCCTTAGTATTCTGAAACCCTTAGAAAAAACTGTGACACTGTTTATGTCCTCACTCAACTTAGTCTCTGTAATTGCTACTATATCTGCCTTACTGTTGTGAATCCTATCTTTTAATTCTACTGCCTTACCAGCAAATCCATCAGCATTTGTGTATATCAATCTTAATGAGGCCCCATCCCCTGATCTTCTGTCATTATCTTCTTTATCTCCCCTTTGTCTGGAAGAACTCTGTAATGAAAATTTTTCTTCTCTTCTTCATTTCTTTCATCATTTAACCTTCTTGCCTCTTGCAACAAGTTTTTGATCTTTCCCATCTCTTCCTGTGTTCTGTATTGTCTAATGAACACTTATGTGTGTGTGTGTGCTTGTAAATATGTACATATGAGTGGGTGTGGAAGAGTACTTAAACTCTCCATTTTCCTTCCAGAAAAAAAAAGAATGGATTCCTCTTCATCTAATCTGGAAATTTTCGTCTCAGCAATTAAAAAATAAACTGAAAAAATACCTTGTGGAAAAAGATATTTTATATATTTGTTATTAATCTCTCTCTCTCTCTCTCTCTCTCTCTCTCTCTCTCTCTCTCTCTCTCTCTCTCTCTCTCTCTCTCTCTCTCTCTCTCTCCTCTCTCTCTCTCTCTCTCTCTCACACACACACACACACACACATACACGCACGCACGCACGCACGCACGCACGCACGCACGCACACACGCACGCACGCACGCACGCACGCACGCACGCACACACACACACACACACACACACACACACACACACACACACATACACACACACACACACACACACACACACACACACACACACACACACACACACTCCCATTTAGAAAAGAATATCCTATGAAATTTATTATGATAGGTTTGGTTTGGTTACGTTAGGTTAGCTTAAAAGAGGTTAGGTTAGGTTAGTTCACCCTCAGGTAAGAAACGAGTTAATTGTTTAAATTAATGTTTTTAAGTTATTTCAGATACATTTTTCAGTATTTTATGTTTCCATTTATCTCGTTCTCCAAAATGAAAATTTAAATTTAGATACAAAGAAAAAGTGGGTTCGAACCCAGGTCCTTCGGTGTTGTAGACCAGTTCTTAACCAACTCAATCGCAACATATGTTACACAACTTGTCATAATTCCTTATGTAAAAAGAAATAAAAGGTAATTAGTAGAATAAAAGAAATTGATTAGAAGTGCAATCTCTTCTCCACCAAATCATTTTCCCGAATCGTTTTAATTAATGTCTGCGTTGGAAACCATAGAATTGTACAATATTTTAACCGCAAGACTCTAAGATTTCATTGACATCGATGGGAGAGAGAGAGAGAGAGAGAGAGAGAGAGAGAGAGAGAGAGAGAGAGAGAGAGAGAGAGAGAGAGAGAGAGAGAGAGAGAGATGGGTGACACGGGCCAAAACGATTTTCCCGCACCTGTTTAGAGTTATAAAATAGGACTGGTGAGTGTGGGGGTTCATGGCTACCATGAGATGAAGCGATGGGAGTAAACCAGCTACGGCTGTCAAGCTTAATGGCAGAAGATCTTAATCCAGTTACCCTGTGGGCGATCCGACCTTTTTGGTGGTTGGACGAGGAAAATTAAGTGACCCGTAAGAGATGAGGAGTTTGGCTATAGTGTGTATGTGTGTGTGTGTGTGTGTGTGTGTGTGTGTGTGTGTGTGTGTGTGTGTGTGTGTGTGTGTGTGTGTGTGTGTGTGTGTGGATATGGAGAATAGAGCAAACTTAAGATGTGTATTTTGGCAGATAGTCAAATTAAGTTAATTTTAGTAAGATAAAGGCATTTACAAGAGATGAAATAGCTTAGAGTGAAAGAATTAAGTTACTTTATATAAAGACTTAAACATATTTAATCATTAACATTTTGGATATATTAAGGAAAACACACTTCATTGCCAAATATACTTGTTATACTTTGAAGCGCTCACAGCTGCAAACGACAATCCAATATCAACTCTCAAACTAAGCCTCGAAGTTTCTCTCTTCCAAGTTTTTCCAAATAAACCCAAGACCTTTTTTCTGAAAGGAAAATCTTTCAACAATGTTTGATGACTTTGGAGGAGGGAGAAAACTCTTTATATCCCAGTCACTTTTGAATGATCGTCTTGTAAACAGGAATTTAGCAAACTAAACAATGGTTTAGTATTAAGGTCATGCATGCAGACCCTTGGACACTTACAATTTTTTTTTTTTTACGACTCTTTGGAGGAACTGTGATGCATAGAACAGGAGATTCAAGTAACGAATACAGTACCTGAACTCTAACCGGAGGAGCAAATTGCGTTTTCAGTTTTGCAAAGTAATGGAAGCGAATTTCTATACTTACGAGTCAGCCATGATACAGGTGGTTAAGGACACTTATTTCTTTTGTAAAAACTGCGATGCACTGAGACCAGGAAGTTCAGATAATGATGTGGCCTCTGTCCCATTTGCAAAGTAATGGAAGTGAATGTTTTTTTTTTCAGCTTTTCTCGCATAGCAACAATGTAATATCATGTGATCGGTTTTACGTTACGTCACGGGCTCTCTTTTCTGTTAAGGGTTAGGACGGTACTTTCTTGCGAAGGACTTTGGTTTTGGCAGGTGTGATCGTTACCCTGAGTCAGTGTCCTTTCTAACTTCAGACCGTGGCGGGTCTCGAAGCCACGACTTGACGAATTAAAGTCCCGAGCGTTACTTCTCTGCTACGGCGGCCACTACTCACATATCAACATTATTATTGATGATTAAGACACTATTTCTTTTACTGTTCCAGTCCTTTTATCTTGTTTTAGATTCTGCATCCACGGATGGGTGGAACGGGTCATGGAGGACCCATAGGGTGGTCGCCAGCCGGCACAGGCCCCATCTCCTCACTGTGGTGACCAGCCACAGCAGTAACCTCCCCAGTAAACAGCTTAATTTCTCTTGCCTGGACGAGGCGCGATCCCTCGACCTCGCGAATGCGAGGCCAGCGCGTTACCACTGTACTAGCCAGGAGGCTTAATTATCTCATAATATCCACCTCAGCATTTAAAATTAGAAACTTCTGACCTACTTCAACGAAGTTCCTATATAAGTTTGACACATTGACTTCGATTTTGCGAGTACTTTAAACTTACTGACTTATTAATAAAGTTTTACTAAGTTACAGTAAAGTAGGTCATATTTTCCTTACTTCTTTTAGATAGTAACGTTTAATAACCGTCATTCTGAGCATTCTAAGCTTATTGAATTGGTCAATAAGTTTAAATACAAAGAGACTACACTAATTTAGGACGCTTTTGATATAACTTCTTATCATCATCATCATCATCATCAGCCTTCGTCGTCAACATCTTCATCATTATTATCATCATCGCCTCCAACACCGTGTGACGCAAAAAGGCCTCGTTGAAATTGCGTCACTCCCTTTTTCCTTAAATTTCACTTCTATAAATATTCCAACTGTTTCAGTTCACTTATAGCAAATGGACTTAAGGAAAATTCAAGGGTTTAACTTACATTTCAGTAGTGATTTAATAAATAAAAAAGAA
The DNA here is from genome assembly GCA_037179515.1 of Halocaridina rubra. Classification (NCBI taxonomy): domain Eukaryota; kingdom Metazoa; phylum Arthropoda; class Malacostraca; order Decapoda; family Atyidae; genus Halocaridina; species Halocaridina rubra. The sequence goes on along the minus strand of JAXCGZ010021248.1, from coordinate 7,733 downwards.
GAGATACAAAGGTGAAAAGGTGTGTGTGTGTGTGTGTGTGTGTGTGTGTGTGTGTTTGAGAAAGATAAAAAAGAAGAGATACAAAGATGAGAAAGTGTGTGTGTGTGTGTGTGTGTGTGTGTGTGTGTGTGTGTGTGTGTGAGAGAGAGAGAGAGAGAGAGAGAGAGAGAGAGAGAGAGAGAGAGAGAGAGAGAGAGAGAGAGAGAGAGAAAAATATATATATCGCATCTCAAATCTCATGTACAGAGAGAGAGAGAGAGAGAGAGAGAGAGAGAGAGAGAGAGAGAGAGAGAGAGTATAATTTGAGGCAATAAATTCTTTTTCCATCACTAATAACATTCTGTAACATATATGAAGGATAAGAGTATGTTGCCCTTCAACTAATTGAAAACATTTATCCAAAGTTTAAGTAAATAAATAATTATTTAGGCAATTCTTCTAATTATATATAACATATTTAATTTGTATTTATTGATCGTCAACAATTATATTAGTTCTTTGTATGATGAATATATATATATATATATATATATATATATATATATATATATATATATATATATATATATATATATATATATATAAATTCTTCTATACCTATCTATTTATATATCTATCTGTGTGTTTGAATATCTATCCACATCTATTTATCTACCTTTTTATCTGTATATCTATTCATCTATCTATCTGTCTATACATATATATATGTATAAATCACTGTACAACTTTTGACTTAATGAAAAAATCATTATAGCTTAAATAAATTATATCTTTTATGTAATTAAGAAGTATATCTTTAACGAATAAACATATTTACGTCTTTTTATTTCTGTTAAGAAACTTTTTCTAAAGTAATTTTATTTAGTCAGTCATATATTACTGTTTTCTAACTTCATGAGCGGTTTTGGAGAGAACTTTTTCCATTTCTTACCCTCCAAACACGGCTTTTCAATGAGAGAGAGAGAGAGAGAGAGAGAGAGAGAGAGAGAGAGAGAGAGAGAGAGAGAGAGAGAGAGAGAGAGAGAGAGAGAGAGAGAGAGAGAGAGAGAGAGAGAGAGAGAGAGAGAGACCTCATGGGTGGAGCCAGGCACTATTCCCACTGAGCTTCGACAACTAATTTAAATTCCCATTTCAGTCAATTAATTGAGATGATATGGAAGTGGTAATTGGCATTGTGTTTTTGTTTGTTTGTTGGATGTTCACCCTTGAGGGTGAGCGGACCTTCCACTTGTGGCCCGCAGGTGGGGTGAGATTTTCTTCGGAGTGTACGTGGTATTCGCTCTTGCTGGCGAATGGGCTTTCCTGTTGGTGAGGAGGTGGGGTGAATTCTTGTTATTGGTTATGATCGGACTTTCCTAATTGGCCCGCAGGTGAGATTGTGCCAAACTGTAAAGATAACGGAGAGCATAAATATTCAGTTGTGAATTATTAGTTTACATCAAACAACATAAATGAATTCCTGTTTTGGGGGAGAGAGAAAGAGTTATTGCATGGCTATCTTGGTGGAGGGTATTGTCTGATAATATTTGATAGACTGTTCATGTGATTATTTGTTGCTAGTCTGATGATGGAGCTAGCAACCTGAAGGGCATTTGGGTCTTCGCTAGATGTTGCGGGGGCACCAGTTTTTCGTCGAATCTCTGAAAAAGAATCACATTCCAGGATGTAGTGTAGCAGTGGATGTGGTGAGGCTACCTGGCAAAAGGTGCATTCCTTGATGATATTCTCTACTATTTGCCAGGTGCACTTGTACCCGAGTCTCAGACGGTACACATTGACCTCAGTGCTTCGTCGAAGGCTCTTCGGCAGGGTGATACGCCGAAGATCAGTGGTGGCTTTGTACCACCAGGTGGAGGGGGAGCCAATGTCTGTGCACAGGTTGTGTTTAGTTATTAAGGTGTTAAGGAGTGACTTGGTGGCTTTATTTTTAATCTGTTGCATCCCAGGAGACAGAGATATCTGGATTTCTGCTCTGAGAGTGGCTTGTTTGGCGGCTTGATCGGCTTCCTCATTTCCCTTGATGCCGACGTGGCTGGGAATCCAGGCAAGAGTGATGGCTTTTCCAAGGCTGGTTATCCTGTGGTAGTGGCTGAGGATGGTCGTGATGATGCGAATATTGTCTCTGAAGAGTGGCTTCTTGATGGCCTGTAAGGCACCTTTAGAATCAGAGAGAATAAGGGCATGGTCAGCTTCTTGCTGGATGAAACAGTCAAGGGCGTTGGCTATGGCCACAAGCTCAGTCTGGAGCGATGAGCAGGAGTTTGACAGTCTCCAGGATAGGACGTGGTTTCCAGTGATGAAGGCGGCGGCTGAGGCTCCAGTATCTTGGTTTACTGAACCGTCAGTGTAGTAGACTTGAGAGTTTGGCCTGCTCCAGCTCTGTATTTTGTCCTTATATATGTTTTTAAGGACAAGCGGATTTACCAAGCTTTTGGGGTTGTCAGGGAGCTCGATCTTTATATCGAGTGGTTGGTCATTCCATGGGGGTGGGCATCTGTATTCAGGAAGCGGTGTGTCTTGTATCTTGGCTAGGATGCTCTCCCTGACTGGCAGTGCTTGCAGGCTAGCGCAGACCTTGGCTGCCCAGGTTCTAGGATGGTGGTTGGGCTGGCAATTGAGGGCTAGATGGAGATTTGTGCCAGCTAGGCATTTATGTTGGGCAGTGGTGGTTTTGGCCACAAGGAGGGTCAGTCTTTGCTGAGCTCTGAGTTTGAGTGGAATGACTCCCGATTCCATCTGGAGGTTTTCTCTCTTGGTCCACATGGGGGCTCCTAGCATGGTATGTGTGGCGTTGTTTTGAATTACTTCTATTTTGTCCCACTGTCGGTCTTTTAGTAGCCAGAGTGTGGGACAAGCATAGTCAATGAGGCTGCGTATGGCTTGTACAGAGAAGGTTCTGAGGACATTAAATGATGCACCATCATAGAGGCCCGACATCCGACGAAGGATCGCTTGTCGCTGGCTGCACCTGTCGCGCAAGTATTGAATTTCTGGTCCAAAGGTTAGTCCTTGGTCGATGATTACACCCAGGTATTGGTGTTTGGTAACCCAGTCCACAGGTTCATTACCTATGACCAGATTAGTGTCTGGTCTCCGCTGGTGGATGGGAAGGGCCTTGGTTTTGCGGGCATTGATTCTTACTCCAAGGGAGATGGAGGCTCGGTGAATCTTGGTGAGGCAGCGCTGTGTCTTGTTAGAGTTTCTGTGTCCTATTGTGACAAGGGCAAAGTCGTCCGCATAGTTGAAGAGTTTGGCTCCATGCGGTAGTGCGATGTGCATGAGTTTTTCCATGAGACAATTAAATAGGAAGGGGCTAAGGATTCCACCTTGGGGGGTCCCATTTTCGTGGTTTTTGTAGGTGGAGTAGTGCCCATCTACTTTGACTCGTGCACTACGATTTTGTAGACTCTGCTTGATCCACGAGAGAAGGTTACCTTTGATCTGCTTGGATACGAGAGCAGAGAGTATTGCCGGCACATTGGCTAGTTCAAAGGCTTTCTCTAGGTCTAGAAAAACGATGTAACCACGGCTGTTGTTGAGAAATGATAGCATGGAGGCTATGCATTCTGAGGTGCCTAAGCCAGGCTGGTAGGCAAACATGTTTTCTGGGAAGGGTGGGCATTTCCAGCGGACTCTGTTAAGTACCATCTTTTCTGCCGTCTTGCTCAGGCAGCTTAGGAGGGAGATGGGGCGAGGGTTGTCAGGGTCCTGTGGTTTTGGGATGGGCTGAATGTCTGCTTTGTTCCATGAGGCTGGTCTGATTCTTTGTGTGTATGTCAAATTGATCAGAGAGAGTAGAGCAAGCTCCCCTTGGGGCCCCATTTTTTTGATCATTGTGTATGTTATTCTGTCGGCACCTGGGGCTGTGTTCTTAGAGCTTTTGCTTACTCTTAGTAGCTCAGTCAGGGAGAATGGAGCATCTGTTTCATCTTCAGTGTTGATGGCCTCTTCTATTTCTTCCCATCTTGCAGTGGTGAGGTCCTGGAGTGTTGCTCTGGTGGTGATGGGGAGCTGGTTAGAGCTTGCTCTATCCGCGAATTTGATGGCGAGTTCTTCTGCTGCCCTGCTAGGATCCCTGTGGGGGGTGATTTTAGGAGGTTTTCCTTTAGCAAAGGAGTTGATGCTCCTCCACATCTGGCCCACAGAGGTGTGAGCATCTAGGTTGGAACACCACTCTAGCCATTTATTCCTCTTGATGTTGCGAGTCTCTTCATGGACATGTTGTTTGACTGCTTGGAGAGTGCGGTAGGAGTCTTCAGTGCGACGTTTCCTGTGCATTTTCCGAATGACGTTGAGCCGGTGGTTGAGTTCTTTAACTCTGTCACAGTAATACCATCTGTCCCGATGAGTGGTGTGTTGTGGTTTGCAGAGGGGTATGGAGGAGTTTGCTGCGGCTTGCAGGGCATTGACTAGGTCGGCCTCTGCTTGGTCGATGTCTTCAGATTTTACGTAGGCTGAAAACCAATTGCTGAGGTGCTCCTGGAATCGGCCCCAGTCGGCCTTCTTGAAATTCCATCGAGGGGGAGGAGCAGGGATTTGGAAGATTTCAGGAATTGGCAGTGTGAGATGGATCCCATAGTGGTCGCTTGTGACCAGGGGATGAACTCTCCATGTGGCGTCCTGCTTTAGGGAATTGGAGACAAAGGTGAGGTCCAGTATTCCACCTCTGTCGTGTGTTGGCTCATGATCGTTGAGCAGGGAGACATCTTCTTGGTCATTCAGCAGGCTCATGATGTGTCTGCCTGCAGCACAGGGGCGCTCATACCTGAATCTTGGGTGGTGCGCGTTGAAGTCGCCTCCTATTACTAAGTCACGATGACTGGTTAGCCCGAAGAGGGTAGTCAGGTCTAAGCTACCTTTCCGTGGTCTGTAAATGTTGTACAGGTCTATGCAGCTGCCTTGAAGTTGTATGTTAACAGCGAGGACGTCGACATCTTCGCCACAGCAGACCGGTCGGGTTATTTCCTTTGCTAATAGGTTTTTCCTGATGAAGGTGGCGCTGCCTCTGTTCTCCCCTGGAGACCAGTGCTGGTAGAATCCATTGTATCCTGAGATTTTTGGAGGGTGTTGCTCTGTGCACAGGGTTTCTTGAACCATGATGACATCAATGTTGTCAGTCTTGGCTATGCCTTCAAGATGTTGTACCTTGTGTCTGAGACCCTGGGCGTTCCAGTGTAGGATCCCGAGATTAGACATCTTGATGATTTGAGGAGGTGGAGGTGGTAGGAGTGGTGGGTTGTTGAGGCTGCTGGTGGGTTCTGGAGACGAGGGCGTTGGCGACAACGGAGTGGGCTACTTCGACGACTTGATTGTAGGCATCTTGGGTGGTGGCTCTGGTATCGAGGAGTCGGACGGCTGCCTGTACGGCTTGAATGAGAAGGTTGGTGAGCTCGTTTACTGTGAAGAGGGTTTGCTGTTTGGAAGAGGAGGCAGAGGAAGGTGTCTGGATAGGCTGTTTAGGTATGGGGGTGTGGGAGTTTTGTCTAGGGTCCCGGGACCTAGTGTGGTGAGTGGGTGTGTGTGTGGTCTGAGTGTTCTGGGTGTTACGTGTGACTGCATTGTGTGTTTGGGTGTTGCGTGGGGTGGAGGTGTTGGTGTGAGTGTTGCGTGTGGGGTTGATGGGAGTGTGAGTGTTGTTTGGGGGGATGGTAGGAGTGTGAGTGTCGTGTGATGGGGTGGATGGAGTTGGTGTGGGGGTGGGAGCTGTAGGAGGTGTGATCTGTGTGTTAGGAGCTGGGTTGGTGTAGTGTGGTGGGTTTTGGTTGGGGAGGTTAGGTGTGAGTGGGGCAGGAGGGGGCATTTGCCAAGGATTGGAGGTGGGGGGAGGAGCTGGGGTGAAGTTGGGGTGGTGTGATTGGTGACAGGGGCAGAAGGAGGGGTTCTTTGAGGAATCCTCTTCAGCCTTTCTGGGCAGCAGTTGTTCCATGCGTGATGGTTCCCTTTGCAGTTCGGGCACTTGGCAACTGTTGCTTCTTTTGCCTTGAATTTTGTAAGGCAGCGGTCGGTGGAGTGTTTCCCACTGCAGATTCCACATCTCTCTGGGAAATGGCAAGTATTCCTGTGGTGCCCAAATCTTTGGCACCGGAAACATCTTAGGGGTTCTGGGGTGTACTCTCTTATGTAGAACTTGCCCCAGATGCCGAGGTTTACTTGTGAAGGGGGTGGACCACAGATGTGGACCAGAACCTGCTTTGATGGAACGGTTTGGCCCTCTATTTTGGAGGAGCAACGTGAGGCAGCCGTAATGTACGTTTGCTTGGTCAGAAGGTCAACTGACCAAGCAACAGGGAAGCCAATGACTATGTATTTTCTTATTTTTAGTGCAGGGTTCAACTCTATCAAGTGTGGTGAGCCTAGGCTGCGGATCTTCTTTGCGGCTTCTGCTGAGGCTGGGTGGATAATGAAGTCACCCTGTACGTTAGGCTTTATTTTGCAGCCATGCTCGGTGAGTTGGTCTTCCAACTCTCTGATGAGGTCATATGCCTCTTTCATGGAAGGAGCCTCAACTTTGAACTTGGAAATGGGCTCTCTATCAGACTTCGGGGCTGGGGGGGGAACTGGGGCAGCAGCACTCTCATGGCTACTGTTAGAGGCTGTCCTTGCCCTCTTCTTTCCCACAACCGTCCACCCCTCTTGAGGGGGGTCGAGTTCCATTCCCCCCTCTGGGGGGGAAGCAAGAGAAGCGGCTGAGGCCATGACTAGCAACTAGTCATGGATATCACAGATTTCACTATTTATATGTTATTTGCACTGTTTGTCAATTTGATTAATGCAGTATAGGGGCCTTATGGCTTGATCACTTCACTTAATTGCAACACTACAACACTTAATCACTTATACAGTCTTCTATCTTTCTTCCCAACTCTCGTGGGAGAGGGAAGTGAAAACAGAGATTTGCTCAGGACACAATAATGTGTGTTCAATTAAACAAAAAACACAAGCACAAGAAGACAACAAAATAAGGCAATCTTTCTGTTTCTCTCTTTGGCTCTCGTGAGAGAGGAAGAAAAGAAAACAGATATACTTAGGTTATATATCCTTGTGAAGACTTCCCCCTCAGGTCAGGGATGGAGTGGAGGAGGTGAAGTTCACTTTGTTGGTAGGAAGAGGCTTCAACTACCTATCACAAAAGTAATAAAAACAATTAGAAGCCTGAACACTTTCTATTTCCCTTCTCTTCCCAACTCTTATAAAAGAGAGAGAAGAGCAGGCAAAATTACTTAGAGTATATCACACACACAGTCACTTGTTTTCACTAAAACACAATAATGTGTGTTCAATTAGACAAAAGAACACAAAAGCACAAAAATTCAACAAAACAAGGCAATCTTTCTGTTTCTCTCTTTGGCTCTCGTGAGAGAGGAAGAAAAGAAAACAGATATACTTAGGTTATATTTCCTTGTGGAAGCTTCCACCTCAGACAGGGATGGAGTGGAGGAGGCGAAGAGGCTTCAATTACCTATCACAATAGATATAAAAACAAATTAGAAACCTGAACACTTTCTATTTTCCTTTTCTTCCCGACTCTTATAAAAGAGAGAGAAGGGCAGGAAAAATTATTTTGGGTATATCACACACACAGTCACTTGTTTTCACTAAAACAAAAATCGGGAACACAAAACAAAACAAAACAAAAGCAGTCTTTGCTTCTTTTTCTGGCTCTCGTGAGAGAGGAGGAAAAGAGGACAGAGATACTTATGCAGGTCCTATCACTACTGGAGCTGGAACCAGAC
>JAXCGZ010021247.1:45000-63241 GCA_037179515.1 Halocaridina rubra | reverse complement strand
ATATGCTGAAAATACAATTCAAAAATGGAGCTGCCTCGTGTGTGCCAGTAGGCATGTTGCAGTGTCCTCTATTCTTATGTTCTTATGTTCTAACTTTAGAGCAGGAGATTTTGAGGGCTTAAAAACTAAATTATGTAATGAGGTATGGGAAGGGATTTCTGGGGTACAGATGTGGGTAGTTAATCCAGCAGGTCAGGTCGCAGGTAGCGGATTACCCCAAAATTTGAGTACCACATGCCAAGGATTATCACAAGATAAGATCAATACATTAAATTCTCTCACAGGAAAGAACAGCAGTCCGTCAGTTAATATAAATTTGGATGAGGAATATAACAATTTTGTCATGACTCTTAAGAATAGTCAGAGAGACTATATTCCCATGAAACATTGCAGATCAAGAAAAAATGACCCTAAATGGATGAACAATAGAATAAAGAATCTTATAGGTATTAAAAGAGGAATATACAGGAAACTAAAAAGAGGTGAAGAGCAGGTGAGGCAGCAATATATACAGTTAAACAGGGAAGTTAAAAAGATAGTTAGAGAGTCGAAAAGAAAATACGAAGTTAGAATAGCGGGAGAAGCTAAAGAAAATCCTAAAGGGTTTTATCAACATTATCAAACAAAATTTAAGGAAAAAGTCGGACCAATTGAAGTAGCCAATGGCCATATCACAGATGACGATAAAGTGATGTGTACATGTTTAAATGATTATTTCTTATCTGTATTTACAAATGAAAACTTGGAAAATATTCCTGCAGTAGAATCCATTTACAGAGACAGTCCCGATAATATACTTAGTTCAATAAATATTACGAGAGAGGAAGTAATAAAAGAAATAGATAAATTAAAGGCTCATAAATCTCCGGGACCTGATGGAATATATGCTAGAATATTAAAGGAATGCAAGGAAGAGCTTAGTTGTCCTCTAACTGCATTATTTAATAATTCAATAAAATTAGGATCGGTACCCATGGAGTGGAAATTGGCAGATGTGGTAACAATATTTAAAAAAGGAGAACGTGTTAAAAAGAATAATTATAGGCCGGTAAGTTTAACGTCAACAGTGGGTAAGATTCTAGAATCCATAATTGCAAATAAAATAAGGGCACATCTAGAATTACACAGACTGATAAAACTTTCACAACACGGGTTTCTTAAGGGTTTTTCGTGCCTTACAAACTTACTGTCTTTTTATTCAGAAGTTTACGAGGCAGTAGATTGTGGCAAAGAATATGATACAATATATATAGATTTTAGCAAAGCTTTTGATCGAGTTCCTCACAAAAGATTAGTTAAAAAGCTGGAAGCTCATGGTATAGGAGGAGCTGTGCTCAGATGGATCAAACAATGGTTAAAAGACAGAAAACAGAGGGTTTGCATAAATGGAGAGAAATCAGAGTGGGGCTCGGTTACTAGCGGGGTACCACAAGACTCGGTACTGGGTCCCCTATTATTCATCGTATATCTAAATGATCTGGATTCGGATATCAGTAGTAACCTAAGTAAATTCGCAGACGACACTAAAATAGGTAGAACTATAAATGGAAAAGAAGACATTCATGCTTTACAGGAAGATCTAAATAGATTATCTGAATGGTCGGACAAATGGCAAATGGAATTTAATGTTGAAAAATGTAAAGTAGTTAAAATGGGTACTATAAAAAACAATACTAGTTATAAGCTAAATAACCATGAAATCATGAGTTCTCAGTGTGAAAGGGATTTGGGAGTTCTTGGGAGTAGTAGTCTTAAGCCAAGAGAGCAATGCACAGCAGTCAGAAATAAAGCAAACAGAATTTTAGGATTTATCTCAAGAAGTGTTAGCAATAGGACGGAAAAAGTTATTTTGCAGCTCTATCTTGCATTAGTTAGGCCCCATTTAGATTATGCTGTGCAATTCTGGTCACCCTATTATAGAATGGAAATTGAATCCTTGGAGAGAGTGCAGCGAAGAATGACCAAGATGATACACAATATCAGAAATCTACCATATGAGGACAGATTAAAAAAACTTAATCTACATTCTCTAGAGAGGCGAAGAGTTAGGGGGGATATGATTGAAGTGTATAAATAGTTTAAAGGGATTAACAAGGGAGATGTTAATAAAGTTTTAAAAATTCATGATCAAACCAGAACTCGTAATAATGGATTTAAGCTTGATAAATTTAGGTTCAGAAGGGAAATTGGTAAAAATTGGTTTGGTAATAGAGTAGCTGATGCATGGAACAAGCTTCCTAGTAGGATAGTAAATGCCAATACCTTAGACACCTTCAAATGTAGATTAGATAGACATATGACAGAGGTATGGTGGGTATGAATAGGTTAGTGCTTATTAGAAAAATCATAAAAAGAAAAATAGAATAAATAAGTAGAGTAGAATAGAATAGGTTAGACATGCTGAAAATACCATTCAAATATGGAGCTGCCTCGTGTGTGCCAGTAGGCATGTTGCAGTGTCCTCTATTCTTATTTTCTTATGTTCTCCGGGACCTGATGGAATATATGCTAGAATATTAAAGGAATGCAAGGAAGAGCTTAGTTGTCCACTAGCTGCATTATTTAATAATTCAATAAAATTAGGATCGGTACCCATGGAGTGGAAATTGGCAGATGTGTTACCAATATTTAAAAAAGGAGAACGAGTTAAAAAGAATAATTATAGGCCGGTAAGTTTAACGTCAACAGTGGGTAAGATTCTAGAATCCATCATGGCAAATAAAATAAGGGCACATCTAGAATTACACAGACTGATAAAACTTTCACAACACGGGTTTCTTAAGGGTTTTTCGTGCCTTACAAACTTACTGTCTTTTTATTCAGAAGTTTACGAGGTAGTAGATTGTGGCAAAGAATATGATACAATATATCTAGATTTTAGCAAAGCTTTTGATAGAGTTCCTCACAAAAGATTAGTTAAAAAGCTGGAAGCTCATGGTATAGGAGGAGCTGTGCTCAGATGGATCAAACAATGGTTAAAAGACAGAAAACAGAGGGTTTGCATAAATGGAGAGAAATCAGAGTGGGGCTCGGTTACTAGCGGGGTACCACAAGACTCGGTACTGGGTCCCCTATTATTCATCGTATATCTAAATGATCTGGATTCGGATATCAGTAGTAACCTAAGTAAATTCGCAGACGACACTAAAATAGGTAGAACTATAAATGGAAAAGAAGACATTCATGCTTTACAGGAAGATCTAAATAGATTATCTGAATGGTCGGACAAATGACAAATGGAATTTAATGTTGAAAAATGTAAAGTAGTTAAAATGGGTACTATAAAAGACAATACTAGTTATAAGCTAAATAACCATGAAATCATGAGTTCTCAGTGTGAAAGGGATTTGGGAGTTCTTGGGAGTAGTAGTCTTAAGCCAAGAGAGCAATGCACAGCAGTCAGAAATAAAGCAAACAGAATTTTAGGATTTATCTCAAGAAGTGTTAGCAATAGGACGGAAAAACTTATTTTGCAGCTCTATCTTGCATTAGTTAGGCCCCATTTAGATTATGCTGTGCAATTCTGGTCACCCAAATTATAGAATGGAAATTGAATCCTTGGAGAGAGTGCAGCGAAGAATGACCAAGATGATACACAATATCAGAAATCTACCATATGAGGACAGATTAAAAAAACTTAATCTACATTCTCTAGAGAGGCGAAGAGTTAGGGGGGATATGATTGAAGTGTATAAATAGTTTAAAGGGATTAACAAGGGAGATATTAATAAAGTTTTAAAAATTCATGATCAAACCAGAACTCGCAATAATGGATTTAAGCTTGATAAATTTAGGTTCAGAAGGGAAATTGGTAAAAATTGGTTTGGTAATAGAGTAGCTGATGCATGGAACAAGCTTCCTAGTAGGATAGTAAATGCCAATACCTTAGACTCCTTCAAATGTAGATTAGATAGACATATGACAGAGGTATGGTGGGTATGAATAGGTTAGTGCTTATTAGAAAAATCATAAAAAGAAAAATAGAATAAATAAGTAGAGTAGAATAGAATAGGTTAGACATGCTGAAAATACCATTCAAATATGGAGCTGCCTCGTGTGTGCCAGTAGGCATGTTGCAGTGTCCTCTATTCTTATGTTCTTATGTTCTTATGTTCTCTGGGACCTGATGGAATATATGCTAGAATATTAAAGGAATGCAAAGAAGAGCTTAGTTGTCCACTAGCTGCATTATTTAATAATTCAATAAAATTAGGATCGGTACCCATGGAGTGGAAATTGGCAGATGTGGTACCAATATTTATAAAAGGAGAACGAGTTAAAAAGAATAATTATAGGCCGGTGAGTTTAACGTCAACAGTGGGTAAGATTCTAGAATCCATCATGGCAAATAAAATAAGGGCACATCTAGAATTACACAGACTGATAAAACTTTCACAACACGGGTTTCTTAAGGGTTTTTCGTGCCTTACAAACTTACTGTCTTTTTATTCAGAAGTTTACGAGGTAGTAGATTGTGGCAAAGAATATGATACAATATATCTAGATTTTAGCAAAGCTTTTGATAGAGTTCCTCACAAAAGATTAGTTAGAAAGCTGGAAGCTCATGGTATAGGAGGAGCTGTTCTCAGATGGATCAAACAATGGTTAAAAGACATAAAACAGAGGGTTTGCACAAATGGAGAGAAATCGGAGTGGGGCTCGGTTACTAGCGGGGTACCACAAGGCTCGGTACTGGGTCCCCTATTATTCATCGTATATCTAAATGATCTGGATTCGGATATCAGTAGTAACCTAAGTAAATTCGCAGACGACACTAAAATAGGTAGAATTATAAATGGAAGATAAGACATTCATGCTTTACAGGAAGGTCTAAATAGATTATCTGAATGGTCGGACAAATGGCAAATGGAATTTAATGTTGAAAAATGTAAAGTAGTTAAAATGGGTACTATAAAAGACTAGTGCCCTGTGGGGCGGGCACAATATCAAAGAATAGCCTCACCGTATTCCCTGCGTATCGTAAAAGGCGACTAAAAGTGGACGGGGCGGGGGGACTAGGAATCCCCCCCCTTGTATCAACCTCCTGCGAGACGTCAAAGAAGAAGGGGAGTAGAGGGGAGAATAACTTCTCCCCAAACTCTAGTTTTGGGGTGTCTAAATGTGCGTAGTTGTAGTACGATAGAGAGCAAAAGATGTGAGATTGGATATATGTTTGGTAAGAGGAGGATGGATATATTGGCATTGTGTGAGACGAAGATGAAAGGAAAAGGAGAAGTGGCATTTGGTGATGTGACAGGTAGGGTGTCTGGGGTTGAAAGGGGGAGAGCGAGAGAAGGTGTGGCATTATTGCTGAGTGAATGGATGGTAAATCAGGTAGTGGAATGGAAAGAAGTGCCATCTAGGCTGATGTGGGTGAGGGCTAGGATAGGAAGGGAATGTTGGGCTTTTGTTAGTGCGTATGGGCCAGGATGTGAGAGAAGTGAGGAAGAGCGGGATGAATTCTGGAATGAGTTAACTAGATGTGTGGATGGTCTGAGTAGAATAATAATAATAATAATAATAATAAACTTTATTTCCATTTTACAATGGGTATTCGTCAGCCAGGACAAGCCCCAACCCCCCACTGTGATGTCCACCCACAGCAGTTCCTGCCAGTAAACAGCTTAAACTCTCGGTCTTGGACGGGGACCGATCTTTCGACCTCGTGAATGCGAAGCCAGCGCGTTACCACTGTACTAGCACAACTATGTAGTTGTGTTGGGTGACTTGAATGCCAGAGTGGGTGATGGAGAGATAGAAGGTGTTGTAGGAAAGTATGGGGTACCAGGTGGGAATGAGAGTGGCGAGAGACTGTTAGATATGTGTGTGGAGCAAGAGTTGGTGATAGGTAATAGTTTATTTAAGAAGAAGTTAATAAATATGTATACATGGATGAGAGTGGCAAATGGAAGAGTGAAAGAAAGAGCATTGATGGATTATGTGTTGGTAGCAAAGAGCATGATTGGTAGAGTGAAAGATGTACATGCATTCAGGGGTGTGGCTGCTGGGATGTCTGATCATTTTTTGGTTGAAGCAAAAGTGGTAGTAGCAAAAGAGTGGGGAAATAGTGTGGGGGGATGTAGAAGGGAAATAGTGAAGGTGGAAGAGTTGAAAAAGCCAGAGAAGAGACAGGAATATCAGGACAGGTTGAGAGTGGCATATGACAGGGTGAAAGGAAGAGAAGTTGGGGAGTTAGGGGAGGAATGGGGGTTGATGAAATAATGTTTTGTGGGACATGCAAGTGATGTGTGTGGAAAGAGGTTTGTTGGAGGTGGCATGAGGAGGGGCAGCAAGTGGTGGAATGAAGGGGTGAAAATGAAGGTGGAAGAGAAAAAGAGGGCTTTTGAGGAATGGCTGCAGTGTAAAAGTAGGAAGAAGTATGAAAGATATAGGGAGAAAAATGTGGAAACCAAGCGGAAGGTAGAGGAAGAGAAGAGGTTGGCAAATGTTAGGTGGGGACAGGATTTTAGTAGGTCATATGAGGAGAATAAAAAGAAGTTTTGGAAAGAAGTGAAGAGAGCAAGGAAGGGTGGATCGAGGATGGAAGAGACAGTGAAAGATGTGAATGGACAGATGTTAAGAGGGAACGATGCAAGGAAAAGATGGGCAGACTATTTTGAGTGCTTGCTGAATGTTGAGGAAGATAGAGAGGCAGCTATAGTGGCAGTGGGAGGGGTTCAAGGGCCAGTAATGGGAGATGAAAATGAGATAGAGATTACAAGAGAGGAGGTGAAAAGGGCATTGTATGAAGCGAAAGCAGGTAAAGCACCTGGAATGGATGGTGTGAGAGCGGAGATGTTGAAAGAAGGGGGTGTGACTGCATTGGAATGGTTAGTGAGAGTGTTTAATATATGCTTTATGTTGTCATTGGTGCCAGTGGATTGGGTGATTGCCTGTATAGTGCCCCTATACAAAGGTAAGGGAGATATGTATGAATGCAGTAATTTTAGGGGTATAAGTTTGTTGAGTGTGGTAGGAACAGTGTATGGTAGGATACTGGTTAATAGGATTAGGGATAAGACAGAATATGTGATCGCGGAAGTGCAGAGTGGTTTTAGAAGAGGTAGAGGTTGTATAGATCAGATTTTTATAGTTAGGCAGTTATGTGAGAAATATTTAGTAAAGGGTAAGGATGTGTATTTTGCATTTTTGGATCTGGAGAAAGCATATGATAGAGTTGATAGAGAGGCTATGTGGAATGTTTTGAGATTATATGGAATCAATGGTAAATTGTTACATGCAGTGAAGAGTTTGTATGAGGGTAGTAGAGCTTGTGTTAGGGTAGGGAATGAAGTGAGTGAGTGGTTTCCAGTGAGTGTGGGACTGAGACAGGGATGTGTGATGTCACCATGGCTGTTCAATTTGTATATTGATGGAGTTGTAAGAGAGGTGAATGAGCGAGTGCGTGGTCGAGGTTTGAGAATGGTAGATGGGAATGATAACGAGTGGGAGCTGAATCAGTTGCTGTTTGCAGATGATACTGTGGTGGTGGCAGATTCAGAGGAAAAGCTGTGTCAGTTAGTGTCAGAATTTGGAATGGTGTGTGAGAGAAGGAAGCTGCGAGTGAATGTGGGAAAGAGTAAGGTTATGAGGTGTACAAGAAATGAGGATGGCGCTGGGTTGAATGTTATGTTGAATGGAGAGACACTTGAGGAGGTTAATCAGTTTAAGTATTTAGGATCGGTTATAGCTGCAAATGGTGGAGTGGAAGCAGATGTGTGTCACAGAGTGAATGAAGGATGTAAAGTGTTGGGTGCATTGAAAGGAGTGATGAAGACTAGAGGGTTGGAAATGAATGTTAAGAAAGTTTTGTATGAGAAAGTGGTTGTGCCAACTGTGATGTATGGATCAGAGTTATGGGGTATGAAAGTAAGTGAGAGACAGAAACTAAATGTGTTTGAGATGAAATGCCTGAGGAGTATGATTGGTGTATCTCGATTGGATAGGGTTAGGAATGAAGTGGTGAGAGCAAGAACGGGTGTGAGGAGAGAAATTGCAGCCAGAGTAGATATGAATGTTCTGAGATGGTTTGGCCATGTGGGAAGTATTGATGATGAAAGGCTGCTGAAAAAGGTGATGAATGCGAGAGTTGATGGGAGAAATGCTAGAGGGAGGCCTAGGTTTGGATGGATGGATGGAGTAAGGAGAGCCCTGAATGGTAGGAGGATGGATGTGAGGGAAGCAAGCGAGCGTGCTAGGAATAGGAATGAGTGGCGAGCGATTGTGACGCAGCTCTGATGGGCATCTGCTGTTACCACGGGGCTGCATCTTACAGAAATAGCCCTGTGGTAGGGGCAGTAGGAGGAGCTGGCAGTTGTGAAGCGACACAGGTTGTGGAAGAGCCGGGAGGATGGGCTGTGGCACTCCAGCAGTGCCATCTGAACGGTCGCTAGCTCCCTCGTCATTGCCCATAGAGCAAAGTAATCCCCCTATTTGTTTTCCTTTCTTGATGTCGGCTACCCCCCAATTAAAGGGGGAAACAGCCAAGGTATATGTATGTATGTATAAGAGACTATACGAGTTATAAGCTAAATAACCATGAAATCATGAGTTCTCAGTGTGAAAGAGATTTGGGAGTTCTTGTGAGTAGTAATCTTAAGCCAAGAGAGCAATGCACAGCAGTCAGAAATAAAGCAAACAGAATTTTAGGATTTATCTCAAGAAGTGTTAGCAATAGGACGGAAAAACTTATTTTGCAGCTCTATCTTGCATTAGTTAGGCCCCATTTAGATTATGCTGTGCAATTCTGGTCACCCTATTATAGGATGGAAATTGAATCCTTGGAGGGAGTGCAACGAAGAATGACCAAGATGATACACAATATCAGAAATCTACCATATGAGGACAGATTAAAAACACTTAATCTACATTCTCTAGAGAGGCGAAGAGTTAGGGGGGATATGATTGAAGTGTATAAATGGTTTAAAGGGATTAACAAGGGAGATATTAATAAAGTTTTAAAAATTCATGATCAAACCAGAACTCGTAATAATGGACTTAAGCTTGATAAATTTAGGTTAAGAAGGAAAATTGGTAAAACTTGGTTTGGTAATAGAGTAGCTGATGCATGGAACAGGCTTCCTAGTAGGATAGTAAATGCCAATACCTTAGACACCTTCAAATGTAGATTAGATAGACATATGACAGAGGTATGGTGGGTATGAATAGGTTAGTGCTTATTAGAAAAATCATAAAAAGAAAAATAGAATAAATAAGTAGAGTAGAATAGAATAGGTTAGACATGCTGAAAATACCATTCAAAAATGGAGCTGCCTCGTGTGTGCCAGTAGGCATGTTGCAGTGTCCCCTATTCTTATGTTCTTATGTTCTTATTTTCGGGCATATTCCTGACACATCTCTATGTCCTCAGTACTTTGACTATTCTTTCAGCCTGTCGTTTTCCAATTATGTATCATTACCTCATCTCTATCTTATATTTAATCTTTACTTTTTTTTTCTTAATGTTTTCTTCGTGCCGGGCCATTATTGATGATGGCAATTTTCTTGCCTGTCCCGGTGTCACACACGCACACACACACACCCACACACACACACACTCACACACACACACACACACACACACACACACACACACACACACACACACACACACACACACACACACATATAGGTATGATTGAAGTCATAAACTCAGTTGTTAACATGGCGCGGGAGAAAAAATGTAGGATTTTGATTATGGGAGACTTTAATCATAAAGAGATAGATTGGATAAATCTTGACCCACACAGTGGTGAGGACTCATTTGGAGCAAGATTCCTAAATTGCGTACAAGGGAATTTCCTACACCAACATGTAATGGAACCAACAAGAGCCAAGGGTGGGGATGAGCCATCACTACTTGATCTGGTGTTCACAGATAATGTGTTGGATATTGAAAATATTGAGTATGAACCACCAATTGGAAAGAGTGACCACTGTGTGTTGTTGATGGAGTATATCATTGAAGACATTCTTCCTGAGAGTAGAGGCACTGAGGACATGAGGAGGAACTATCCGAAAGGAGATTACATCAAAATGAATGAGCTTTTTGCAGTTATTGACTGGAGAACCTTATTTTACAACAAATCTGTACAAGAAATGTATGACATCTTTTGTGAGAAATATGGGAAGATAGTAGATTGCTGCATACCTGTCACCAAAGTAGGTGTAATTCATGCCAGAGAGAAATGGTTCGATAATGGGTGTAAAAGAGCTAAGGAGTGGAGAGACAAATGCTGGAAAAGGTATAGGAGGAGAAAAAACATAAATGCCTGGCAAACCTACAAAAGAGCAAGAAATGACTACCTAAGTAAAAGGAGAGAGGCAGAGAGAGATTATGAGAGGGACATCACCAGGAAGGCTAAAGAAAATCCCAAGCTTTTCCACAGCTTTATCAGAGGAAAACTGAAGGTAAAAGAACAGGTTTTAAGGCTAAAGAGAGCGGATGGAAGCATCACTGAGACGGACGAAGAGATCTGCAAAGAATTGAACAAGGAGTTTCAGTCAGTATTTACAGTAGAAAATACCCCACCCCCTCAGATTGCAGTGATAGAAGCTCAAGGGCCGGTATTAGAGAACATCAACCTTACAGCCACAGAGGTATGCAAAGCGCTGATGGATTTAGATGTTCATAAAGCTACAGGTCCTGATGACACATCCCCTCATGTGCTTAAAAAATGCGCAAACACAATATCAGTGGCACTAAGTATCATATTTAAGGAGTCACTGGAGTCGGGGGAGATTCCAAGATGCTGGAAACAAGCAAATGTGATACCTATCTTCAAAAAGGGAAGGAGGGATACGGCTCTGAACTATAGACCAGTTTCCTTGACCAGCATAGTTTGCAAAGTTATGGAGAAACTACTAAGGAAACATATCTCTCTTCACTTGGAATCCTTCAACTTTTTGTCAGTGAGGCAACATGGCTTCAGAGAAGGAAGATCAACAGTAACAAACTTATTAGAATTTTATGATGAGGTAAGCCAAATCTTACAGGAAAGAGAGGGCTGGGCAGATTGCATATTCCTAGACTTCCAGAAAGCGTTTGACACTGTTCCACATGGGAGACTTATTAGGAAGCTGCAATCAATGGCTAGAATAGGTGGAAATGTCTTGGAATGGATAAAAACTTACTTAGAAGGAAGGGAACAGAGGGTTAGAGTAAGACACTCAGTGTCTGAATGGAGAAGAGTTAGTAGTGGAGTTCCACAGGGTTCAGTTTTAGGGCCACTTTTGTTCCTTGTATATGTAAATGACCTACCAGAGTCTGTAAATTCATTCATGAATATGTTTGCAGATGATGCAAAGATTGTGAAGAAAGTAAAAAACGAGAACAATGGTAGAGAACTTCAGGAGGATCTAAATAATCTGCATGAGTGGTCAGAAAAGTGGCTAATGAAATTCAATACCTCAAAATGTAAGGTAATGAGAATGGGTACAAGTGCAAGAAGGCCCAAGCTTGACTACTCGGTGGCTGGAGTACAACTTCAAGAGACAGAAAATGAGAGAGATCTAGGAGTAAACATACTGGCAGATTTGTCTCCAGAAATACATATAAATGGCGTAGTAAGGGCAGCATATGCATTCTTATCAAATGTAAGGGTAGCCTTCAGGCACATGGACAAGGAAATGTTCAGAAATATTTATGTAACCTATGTGAGGCCAAAACTCGAATATGCAGCCCCCTTTTGGAATCCGCACTTGAAAAAGCACATAGCTAAGCTTGAAAAAGTTCAAAGACATGCCACGAAACTGGTGCCAGAAATACGCAATCTCGGTTATGATGAGAGGCTGAGGGAATTAGACTTGCCATCACTCGAAGCTAGAAGAGTAAGGGGGGATATGGTGACAGTCTTTAAATTCCTTCATGGTTATGATAGAGTGGATAGGGATCGATATTTCGATATGGCTGGCTCTAGAACTAGAGGTCATAGTTTGAAGCTTCGTAAGAAAACTTGTTTGCAGGATGTAAGGAAATACTTTTTCAGTGTAAGAGTAGTTGATAATTGGAATTCGCTAAGCGAGGAGGTAGTTAATGCTATCTCAATCCATAGTTTTAAGGACAGGTATGATAAGTATCACTAAGTCTAAAAATGGAACCGATCAGGAGACGGGAAGATACGAGCTTTGGGCTCTTTCCCGTAAGCACAATTAGGTAATCACAATTAGGTAATCACACACTCAATCCATAGTTTTAAGGACAGGTACGATAAGTATCACTAAGTCTAAAATGGAACCGATCAGGAGACGGGAAGATACGAGCTTTGGACTCTTTCCCGTAAACACAATTAGGTAATCACAATTAGGTAATCACACACACACACACACACACACACATATATATATATATATATATATATATATATATATATATATATATATATATATATATATATATATATATATATATATATATATATAAATATATATATATATATATATATATATATATATATATATATATATATATATATATATATATATATATATATATATATATACATATATATATATATATATATATATATATATATATATATATATATATATATATATATATATATATATATATATATATATATATATATATATATATATATATATATATATATATATATATATATATATACATATATATATATCTACCTATGTATTTATGTATGCATGTATGGATGTATGTGTTATATATATATATATATATATATATATATATATATATATATATATATATATATATATATATATATTATATATATATATATATATATATATATATATATATACATACATATATATATATATATATATATATATATAAATATATATATATATATATATATATATATATATATATATATATATATATATATATATATATATATATATATATATATATATATATATATATATATATATATATATATATATATATATGTACGTAAAGAAATAAACATGCAACATATAACAATATAATTAGCAAAATCTGTTTCTGAGCTCGTTCCACAGCGTACGTCAGCATCATTAATTCCCAGAGACATTTAGGATTTATGTCCTATGTAATGAAGTTATAATTAACAAAGGGAGAAGGAATATTTCTCAAGTGACATGATGCACGGGCACAATAGTTGGCAGATAATTCACAGAAATGATAAACGTCTTCTTCTTCTCCTACAACATTCATTTGCTTTTTCTTGTTCTTGTTCTTGTTCTGCTTTTTCTACCATTTCTATTTTTTCTGATATTTATTTATTGTTGTTGTTGTCGTTCTTCTTCTGCTTCTTCTACCTTTTCTGCCTATTCTGTTTCTTGTTTTGTTGTTGTTGCCGTCTTCTTATTCTTCTTCTTCTACCCAAAAAACTAGAAAGTCTTATCACCAGCCAGAGGCGGAGCAGTACCCATATTGGAGAAACAGATTAGTACACAATGCATATCCCACATCAAATAACCATATTTTCCTGTGATCGTTCGACCTTCTACAATCTTATCAATTTATATAACCGGAAAAGTATAAGATAACCTGATGCTATAACTGTAAAATCTAATCATCAAATCCAAAGATGTTGCTTTGACTATTAATTAACATGTGGATATGGTAATTAATCAGCCACAAGAGTAGGTTATGCTCATTTTACGATGAATATTAAATTTTAGGTAATACAAAGTTTAAGGAATAGTGCGAAAAATTGAATACATGACTTGAATGAATATTGTATTCATGAAAGCTGTCTCAATTCCGTCATGTTTTGATGTAATTACAGATAGAAAAATTAATTTCTTATGTATATAAGAAACTTATTTTTTTTTTCTTTTATAAAACAATATGCCAGATAGATGAACTGTATGGATGGTTTTAATCTCTGTTGACATGATAGTGGTCAGGGAGGTGGTACTTGTATGTATGTAAATAGTGTTAATATTTATTTATTCGAATATTTGTTTATTTACTTATGTATTTGTTTTATTAATTGTTCCTTTATTCATATGCCATGCATATGTTTTACCTGAATATTATATATTCTATTTATGAATAATCTCTGTATTGTTATATACTAATTTCCTCGTTTATTTACATAATCTTTCATGTTGGCATTATGAAGCGGCACAGGTTGTGGAAGAGCCTGGAAGAGGAGCTGTGGCACTCCGGCAGTGCCACCTGAACGGTCGCTAGCTCCCTCGTCATTGCCCATAGAGCAAAGTAATCCCCGTATTGTTTCTTTTTTTATGTCCGCTACCTCCCAATGGGGGAAACAGCCAAGGTAGATAGATTATTCTTATATTTATACTTATATTGATACTTATATATTTATTGATTTATCTGTTTATTTGCTTATTTATTGTATCTATCTATCTATCTATCTATCTATCTATCTATCTATCTATCTATCTATCTATCTATCTATCTATCTATCTATCTATCTATCTATCTATCTATCTATCTATCTATCTATCTATCTATCTATCTATCTATCTATCTATCTGTCTGTCTGTCTGTCTTTCTGTCTGTATGTCTGTCTATCTATCTATCTATCTATCTATCTATCTATCTATCTATCTATCTATCTATCTATCTATCTATCTATCTATCTATCTATCTATCTATCTATCTATCTATCTATCTATCTATCTATCTATCTATCTATCTATCTATCTATCTATCTATCTGTCCGTCCGTCCGTCCATCCATCCATCCATCCATTCATCTATCTATCTATCTATCTATCTATCTATCTATCTATCTGTCCGTCCGTCCGTCCATCCATCCATCCATCCATTCATCTATCTATCTATCTATCTATCTATCTATCTATCTATCTATCTATCTGTCTATCTATCTATCTATCTATCTATCTATCTGTCCATCTATCTATGTATATTCTATTATGTAGATATAGATTAATATAATTTAGTTATTCATATTTATATTTATTTATTAATTAATTTATCCATTTATTTATTTATTTATTTATGAATTTAATGCATTGAAGTATATTTGTATTCATTTTGTTATGTGTGTATGTATTTCTTTGCCTATTTTGTTATTTCAATTATTTGTGCAATTTTTATATGTATGTTTTTTTTTTTTGGCATCAGGAAAGCCTTGTTATTGTTGGAGTTCACGCAGTGTATGTCCTTTAATTTAGTTTTGCCAATAGTTGGGATATTGTTTTTTCTATCTTTATTTTTACAACATTTAGTTTGAGCATGGGTTGAAAGGGCAGGTATTATTCAATTTCTTTTGTGACATGTTTCTCCTCTTTTTTTTTACATGAGCTTTACTCTTTTTTTTTTTACATGTTTCTTTACTTCTGCATTTATCTGTTTCCTTTGTTATTTTTCAATTTGGTCATTCATATTTTAATGAATTAATGAATTTATCTGTTTTCAATTATTTTCGATTTTTTTTTTCAAGGTTTGTTTATTTGTTTATATGTTTTCATTGTTTGTATTTATATATTTCGTTTTTTGTTTAATTGTTTGTTCAAGTATTTACTCGGCCGTCTCTTTAGTTTTTCTTGTATTCATTTAGCAATTATTATATATTTCATTTATGTATGATATTATATCATGTGTATATTTGTTTCTTTACTTCCTTTGTATTTATATATTCCATATCTATTTTGTTTTTTTTTATCTCTAATTACAGGATTTCAATTAAGTATGACCTTTATTGTACCTTAAAGAGGTGTGTAACCTAAGCTATCCAGGATGATCAGAGCTAACTATATCAGTACTCTTAACCAGACTTCTTTTATTTTTTTTTTCTAAAATTTATTTTGATTTCCTTTTGCAATTCATTTTAAGCTATAAATATTTTTTTTTATGAGTGTGACAATGGGACAGGCAAAACCTGCCCTCATCAATAAAGGCCCGGGAACTAGAAAACACCAAGACAAAGGAAAAGAAAAAGCTTAAGGACAAGGCAGAGATGAGGTAATGGCACACAAAGGAAAACGACAGACAGAAAAAACAGTCATAGTACAGGGGACCCAGAGATATGGAGGACTAGGCCCTGAGATGACGATAGATCTGCTTTTTGAAGGGTGATGGGTCATAAGAATTAGGAAAAATAGAAGGAGGAAGAGAGTTCCAGAGTCTGCAGGCAAAACAAAAAATACAGTACTTGCAGAAGTGTTCCTGTCGTAATTTCCTGGAATGATATGCATATTTACAACTGACACTGTATAATTAAAAATAAAAACTATTTAGCACACAGCATGAGACAATATAAATGCTATCCATAAATATCAGGGAAAGACTTGACACGAACTTCTATCTTTGAGTAGTTACTACAATAAAGAAGATTTCTTTCTTGCTCATTACTTATTTAATGTACGTTTTTAGACAATTGTGAATATATGACACCACTTTATTTGTTATTTTTAATTTCCGTCTTAAGTATAGCTGGATTTGGTCAATCCCAGTGATGAACTTAGAGGACTCTGCTTCCTATACTTCATTTCGTTCTTTTTTTTTTCATAACATGAGGAGATAATAATACCTGCCCCATGTTGACCTGTGTACCGTGAAAGTTGACTATATCTGATGGAACAAGGGAAATGGGAGTCCTTCACCATGTTTTCTTCCAATGACGAGTCAAGACGCATAGGTAATTCTGGGAAGAAAGTCAAACTAGATCCCTAGTAATTAGGTATCTGAATGTGCGTTGTAGTCCGAGAGAAAATAATTAGTAATATGTCCGTGAGAAGAAGGATGGCTGTGTAAGCAATGAGTGAAAATGAAATTGAGAGGCAAAGTTATGACTTGTTTTGGGAGTGAGTTAGAGAGGCGTAACCCCTTTTGGGTGGGTGAAAATATACATGAGCGTGTGGCTGAGTGGAGGGAAGTGTCATCATGGATAATGCGAGTAATAACGATATTGGAATGTTAGGTTTGGATATTTATCCTGGTAGTGGGAGATATGTGGGGGGAAAAGATCCCTTTGGAATATATAGATAAGTGAATGAAGGATTTTGAAAGGATATGAATGTAGTGGTGAGACATGATTAAATACTAGAACAAGAGATGAGCCACTGATTGGTTTGATTGGAAAGTATGGTATATCTGTCAATGTATAAATCTTTGTAATCTAATAGTAATCAAATTTAAAAAGATTTCTTTTGCTTACCAAAGAGACAGCTCACTGTCTCTATATATTTGTCTATTTAATGAAACAGAGACATAATTCCCAACCTCTACATAGCGCTCTTGCATTTCTTTTCCTTGCCACTTCATTCATATTGACTGACCAATGCGACATGACGCAACCTTGAAGCAATCCCGGATTCAGCTCAAACCAAGCACTTTAAAAGTTTCCAACAATTACACTCACTTTGTTGATATTTAATAACATATGACTTCTAACAGAAGGGCTTTCTCTTATTCCATAAATAGTCATTATGTTAAGAAATAATTCTATGCAAACCCTATCATAAACTTTCTCAAAGTCCGTGAATGTCTCCCCAAATATATTTCCTTGCCTTTCCCTATGTACTCATCACACACCTGTCTTACCACAAACACCTGATTCGCTCGGACACTTTCTCTCCTGAAGCCACATTGTTCTATCCCGAATGCTTTTTCAAGACTCTCTTATATTCCTTACAAAACGCACAAAGGAAACTGTTTACTCAAAAACTACTACAGTTGTGCTGCTCTCCCTTCAACTTATATAATGAGACAACACCTGCAATTCTCTTATCATCGGAGACCCTCACTTTACTCGATATACACATTGAATATGCTCATCATGTATCATATTATAGCTCCACCACCTTTTGACAGGCATTCTACATAACACTTATATAACCTTGGTACTTTTCCTGTTTTTATTGCTATGAATACCAGTTATACCTTCTCATTTGTAACTGTCCGGTCGTTGTTTTCACCTATCACTGTTATTTTGCTAATATTTCTTCTACATTCAATAATTCCTTGACATACTCAACCAGTCTAACTCTCACCTCTTTCTCATCCAGTAATTACTAAGCAATAATAAACTTTACAATCTTTTTCCTACCAGCCTCACTTCTTACTCTTTACTTCTATTGTAAATGTCTTTTCATTCCTTCCAAATTTTAGGCTCTACATATACCCCACCTAGCATTCTCTCTAATCTTTGTTTTTATCACAATGTGCTTTGCTAACTCTCTCTTCACTTTGATCTCTTTTTCAAGTGTAAGTTTTCTCTTTGCAACCATATCTCACATATATTTTTCTTTTGTGTTTTCTGTTAATGCCACAC
>JAXCGZ010021247.1:30000-35000 GCA_037179515.1 Halocaridina rubra | reverse complement strand
GAAGGTTAAAAGGAATCCAACCTTATAGCTTATATCTGCTATACTTAGGAATGAACGCATTCTAACTGAATGCCACTATGTTCATATTACAGATTCCCCAACCTCACTCGTGGCTTCATTTTAGCATTTAATTCAATTCCCAATCTCATTCGGGTCTTACAATAACCAAGCAAGCACATTACATATGTGAAAACATGAATCATATTTTACCCCGACCGGGATTCGAAACTAGGACTTATGATTACTAAGTCAAGGCGCTACCACTACACCACAGAAGGTTAAAAGGAATCCAACCTTATAGCTTATATCTGCTATACTTAGGAATGAACGCATTCTAACTGAATGCCACTATGTTCATATTACAGATTCCCCAACCCCACTCGTGGCTTCATTTTAGCATTTAATTCAATTCCCAATCTCATTCGGGTCTTACAATAACCAAGCAAGCACATTACATATGTGAAAACATGAATCATATTTTACCCCGACCGGGATTCGAACATAGGACTTATGATTACTAAGTCAAGGCGCTACCACTACACCACAGAAGGTTAAAAGGAATCCAACCTTATAGCTTATATCTGCTATACTTAGGAATGAAAGCATTCTAACTGAATGCCACTATGTTCATATTACAGATTCCCCAACCTCACTCGTGGCTTCATTTTAGCATTTAATTCAATTCCCAATCTCATTCGGGTCGTACAATAACCAATCAAACACATTACATATGTGAAAACATGAATCATATTTTACCCCGACCGGGATTCGAACCTAGGACTTATGATTACTAAGTCAAGGCGCTACCACTACACCACAGAAGGTTAAAAGGAATCCAACCTTATAGCTTATATCTGCTATACTTAGGAATGAACGCATTCTAACTGAATGCCACTATGTTCATATTACAGATTCCCCAACCTCACTCAAGGCTTCATTTTAGCATTTAATTCAATTCCCAATCTCATTCGGGTCTTACAATAACCAAGCAAGCACATTACATAAGTGTAAACATGAATCATATTTTACCCCGACCGGGATTCGAACCTAGGACTTATGATTACTAAGTCAAGGCGCTACCACTACACCACAGAAGGTTAAAAGGAATCCAACCTTATAGCTTATATCTGCTATACTTAGGAATGAACGCATTCTAACTGAATGCCACTATGTTCATATTACAGATTCCCCAACCTCACTCGTGGCTTCATTTTAGCATTTAATTCAATTCCCAATCTCATTCGGGTCATGAAATTATCAAATAAGCACATTACATATGTGAAAACATGAATCATATTTTACCCCGACCGGGATTCGAACCTAGGACTTATGATTACTAAGTCAAGGCGCTACCACTACACCACAGAAGGTTAAAAGGAATCCAACCTTATAGCTTATATCTGCTATACTTAGGAATGAACATAGTGGCATTCAGTTAGAATGCGTTCATTCCTAAGTATAGCAGATATAAGCTATTAGGTTGGATTCCTTTTAACCTTCTGTGGTGTAGTGGTAGCGCATTGACTTAGTAATCATAAGTCCTAGGTTCGAATCCCGGTCGGGTTAAAATATGATTCATGTTTTCACATATGTAATGTGCTTGCTTGGTTATTGTAAGACCCGAATGAGATTGGGAATTGAATTAAATGCTAAAATGAAGCCACGAGTGAGGTTGGGGAATCTGTAATATGAACATAGTGGCATTCAGTTAGAATGCGTTCATTCCTAAGTATAGCAGATATAAGCTATAAGGTTGGATTCCTTTTAACCTTCTGTGGTGTAGTGGTAGCGCCTTGACTTAGTAATCATAAGTCCTAGGTTCGAATCCCGGTCGGGGTAAAATATGATTCATGTTTTCACATATGTAATGTGCTTGCTTGGTTATTGTAAGACCCGAATGAGATTGGGAATTGAATTAAATGCTAAAATGAAGCCACGAGTGAGGTTGGGGAATCTGTAATATGAACATAGTGGCATTCAGTTAGAATGCGTTCATTCCTAAGTATAGCAGATATAAGCTATAAGGTTGGATTCCTTTTAACCTTCTGTGGTGTAGTGGTAGCGCCTTGACTTAGTAATCATAAGTCCTAGGTTCGAATCCCGGTCGGGGTAAAATATGATTCATGTTTTCACATATGTAATGTGCTTGCTTGGTTATTGTAAGACCCGAATGAGATTGGGAATTGAATTAAATGCTAAAATGAAGCCACGAGTGAGGTTGGGGAATCTGTAATATGAACATAGTGGCATTCAGTTAGAATGCGTTCATTCCTAAGTATAGCAGATATAAGCTATAAGGTTGGATTCCTTTTAACCTTCTGTGGTGTAGTGGTAGAGCCTTGACTTAGTAATCATAAGTCCTAGGTTCGAGTCCCGGTCGGGGTAAAATATGATTCATGTTTTCACATATGTAATGTGCTTGCTTGGTTATATATATATATATATATATATATATATATATATATATATATATATATATATATATATATATATATATATATATATGCATATATATATATGTATATATATATATATATATATATATATATATATATATATATATATATATATATATATATATATATATATATATATATATATATATATATATATATATATATATATATATATATATATATATATATATATATATATATATATATATATATATATATATATATATATATATATATATATATATATATATATATATATATATATATATATATATATATATATATATATATATATATATATATATATATATATATATATATATATATATATATATATATATATATATATATATATATATATATATATATATATATATATATATATATATATGTAAAAATATATATATATCTATATCTATCTATCTATATATATATATATATATATATATATATATATATATATATATATATATATATATATATATATATATATATATATATATATATATATATATATATATATATATATATATATATATATATATATATGTATGTAAATATATATATATATATATATATATATATATATATATCTATATCTATATATATATATATATATATATATATATATATATATATATATATATATATATATATATATATATATATATATATATATATATATATATATATATATATAATATATTTATTTATATATATTGCATTGAAAAGGAATGTATATTTTATGCAAAGTTCCAAGATACCATGCGTCAGATATCCCCTTTCTAGAGTGCACAAAGGGAGCATTTCTCAATGATATACAGGATTCTTTTGCCAGTAATGATCTTCAACATGAAGTCTTTTCTGCTTTGGTATACGAGCTTTCGAAGGTGAACCATCATCGCAAGAGCTTAAGCAACTTTTGGTGAAAGCAGATCACTTGGAAGAAAGCGATTACTGAAAAGTTCCACTTCCAAAGGGGCCAAAATATCTTTTTCCAGGAGATACATTCAACAAAAACTGTTAATTTACTTTGATGCTTTTCCAAGGCTCAGTGGAGAATACATGAGAATGGAAATAACTCTGACTAATATGCATTAGGGTATTGCTCCAGAGAGAAATGTATAGATTACACAATTTTCCAAGATACAATGCTCCAGACATCTTTTTAAGGTAGATATCTAATGCATGTTTATAAACTTGTGCAGCACCCCACATAATCATTTACATAGGCAGTATGTTTATCGCTAGTATTCCGACAAGAAATCATATTAATATGAGTAGAGAGACTTATGACATTCATAGCCATGGCAACTGGGTTGTTCCTTTATCTAATTCTCTTCCGTTATTGTTTCTTTTGGGTTCTTAACTAATGCATAGATTTGTTAGGTTTCTATAAGCTTTAATTTTGTGCTTTGCAAAGTGCAGGCTATAACAGCCATGTTATGCAACACTACTTTTCCATCAGGTGAAAAGAAAACATTTGTTACTTACAAAAGAAAGACAACATTTAGACTTGTTTTTTTTTCAAAGATTTTCTTTATGGCATGAATAGTTGCTGCGTCTGCTTGATGCCCAACACTCACCTATGACCTTCTGCAGCATTTCTAAATAGTTTCCTCATTACTTTCATTATACATACCCAATGAATCGCTTTGAGATTTCTCCAATGACAGTTAATTTGACCTTGAGATATTTATTCAGAGATACGAGTCTGCATGCTGCGGTTTTGGGATCAAGGTGCTGACATTTGCTTGTTGAAGGTTTTTGCTAAGAATACAATGGCTTTAGAAAAGCTCTTATGCTATGGCCACACTAGACGCGACGAGCGGGTAGGCTTGAGCAGGGAGGGGTGACGCAACATGATGAAACTCATTAAATTATATGTGGGTGGCTACACTGGATGAGCGGGGAGGTATGTCGCTCCGCTTACCCTCCTCGCTTGACGCTATGCATTGCAGTATGTTCCAAGATGACGTGCACTGCCTAGCGATATCCCTAGCTATTTTCGTCATTTTCATCATGTCAACTGAACAGATTATTGGAGTTGTTGACGCTTCCTATTTGGACAAGCATCGCGATGACGCTGATCTCGCCTCTCATTGTTCCAGGCTAACTCCCAGCTCGTCGCGTCTGGTGTGGCCGTAGCCTTACAGTTTATCCAAGTTTATATTGACTTAATTTTTTAATGAGCATAACACTAGTATGGACATAGAAAATTGCCCCCATCTGGCCCAGGCTCAAGAAAATGTAGTAACTCAAAGACATTGATGAAATTAGACAATAAAAACAAAAATAAAGATAGGATGGAAGAATAGTCAAAGCAATGAAGATTTTGAAATGGTAATGATGAGAAAGAAAACAAAGAGACACAGAGATGGGGAGTGTTGCGAGTTGTCAGGTGTGGAGGGATAACAAAGATGTGTTACAAACATGCCAGAATTTTGGCGCAGATCTAGGTATAGGAAAAGATCTATATCAGGTGGAAGACTTAACATCCTATTTTGCCAATGGTGTGAATATTATCCCGAGGGACAGCACCCC
>JAXCGZ010021247.1:20000-25000 GCA_037179515.1 Halocaridina rubra | reverse complement strand
ATAACATGATTCTTTTGCATCGAGTTTTAGTTTCCCCCTCCATAACTGAATTAAGAGCTATTAGATACCCCAAGTCCTAGTGGTCCCCTTGGCAAAGTGGTAGTGTCCGCGGTTTTAGGCATCAGGTCGAGTCGGGGCAAAGTGCCTCAGCTTTGAGGGGTCAGTTGAACCTTGGAAATGTTTTATTATTATTTTTTTTAAGAGTGTGACACCGGGACAGGCAGAACATGCCCTCATCAACAAAGGCCCGGGCACGAGAAAATACCAAGACGAAGGAAAAGAAAAAGGTTAAGGGCAAGGCAGAGATGAGGTAATGGCACACAAAGGAAAACGACAGACAGAAAAAAACAGTCAAAGTAAAGAGGACCCAGAGATATGGAAGACTAGGCTCTGAGATGACGATAGATCTGCTTTTTGAAGGATGAAAGGTCATAAGAATTAGGAAAGACAGAAGGAGGAAGAGAGTTCCGGAGTCTGGAGGTATATGGGAAGAAGCAGTCGCTGCACCGACCAATCCGCGAGCTACAAATCTCCACACAGTACCTGTGAGATGAGGTCGCTTGGCGAGTGTTACGCGGCCTCGGCAGTGGAAGAGGGATGCAACTCGCCAACTCATCAGAGCAGCGATGGAAGTAGTAGCGATAGAAAAGCGAAAGGGAAGATACCTTAAGGCAAAGAGAGAGAGAATCAAGGTTAGAAGTAAGAGAAGGATCATTAATGAGTCTGACTGCCTTAGATTCAACCCTATCAAGAAGATAAGTAAAGAAAGAAGCACCCCAGATGTGTGAGCAGTATTCTAAGCAGGGGCGGATAAGACCTTTGTAAATTTTAAGTAACTGGAATGAGGAAAAGTAATAACGAAAACGAAACAAAACCCCCAATTTTTTGGATGAAGATTTAGAAATTTGGATTATGTGATTCCTCCAAGACAAGTTAGAGGCTATATGGATTCCTAATATATTGATTGAGTTAAGAGGGTAAATTTCATTAGTTTCGAAGACAATAGGGTTATCAGGAGGAGAAGAAGATAAAGAGATAGCCAGAAACTGTGTCTTGGAGTCATTGAATTTAACTAAATATTGAGTGCTCCATTCAGATACTCTCTGCAAATCGGAGTTAAGAGTAGAAGAAAGAGTGATACGAGATTGATTACGAGTAACAGATGAAGGTTGTGAAGAAAAGGCAGAGGAAAAGTGAAGGGTAGAATCATCGGCAAAGGAATGAAGAAGAGAGGGAGATGGGGATTGTAGAAGATCATTGATGAAGAGAAGGAAGAGAGTAGGTGGAAGAACAGAGCCCTGTGGAACACCACTGGAAACAGAGAAAGGGCTAGATGTCGCGCCATCGACAACTACAGATATAGAACGGTCAGTAAGAAAACTGGAAATCAGAGAACAGAAAGAAGGGGTAAAGCCATAGGTAGGGAGTTTGGCCAACAGAGCCTTGTGCCAGACTCTGTCAAAAGCCTTAGAGATATCAAGGGCGACGACAAAGGATTCCCCATAGTTCCTCAGAGAAGATGACCATACATGAGTAAGATAGGACAGGAGATCACCAGTGGATCTTGCCTTGCGGAAGCCGTACTGGTGATCGGAGATAAGTGAGTTAGATTCAAGGCGTTTCAAGAAGTGAGCATTTGAGCAAAGTTTCGAAAACTTTAGCAATAGAGGAGGTTAGAGCAATAGGTCGGTAGTTAGAAGGAATAGAGCGGTCACCCTTCTTAGGAACAGGTTGAACTAGAGCATGCTTCCAAGATGAAGGATAGATACTGGTTGACAGAATGAAGCGAAAAAGACGGCAAAGCACGGGAGCCAGTTCATCTGCAAACTCCTTAAGGAACCTTGCAGGGATACCATCGGGACCAGATGCCTTGTTTGTCTTTAGTGAGCGAAGAACCTTATGAACTTTGTGTGAAGAAAGGATAAGGGAGGGCATAGGGTTAGAGAGGGGAAAAGACTGAGGAACAGGTGCGCTGGAATCGTTGATAGAAGAGTTGGCAGAAAAATGAGAGCCAAAAAGAGTGGCTTTGTCAGTGGGAGAGCAAGCTATAGAACCATCAGAACGAATGAGAGGGGGAAAGCTTTAGTTACAGAAGGTTTTGGAGAGCATTTTGGCTAAGGACCAGAAGCATTTGTCAGTGGGAGAGGAGTTAAGGTCATCAATTTTCCTTCTTATAAACGAAGCCTTAGACCTTCGAATCTGAGCTGTACAGCGATTCCTAGCTATAATAAAAGCAGAGCGAGTTAAATCGGAAGGGGAGGCTTGGTAAGATCGGTGAGCCTGATTCCTAGCCTGGATAGCCATGGAGCAGGCACTGTCAAACCAAGGTTTAGGGGGAGAGAAAGTTTTTGTCGAAGAGGGGATGTACGCCTCCATTCCCGTGGTCATGATCTCGGCAACTTTTACAGCTACCCGATCAGGGTTGCGGGACCGAAAGCAGTAGTCATCCCATGGGAAATCAAAGACAAAGCTACGCAAATTTTCATATTGGGTTTGCTCGAAGTGCCAAAGGCGGCGTTGAGTAGGAGGGATTGGTGGTGGGGGAGCGAAAATGGAAGAGACAGAGATCATGGAGTGGTCAGATTTACCAAGAGGGGAAAGTGCAGAATAAGAGTAGCTTGAAGGGTTAGAAGTAAAAAATAGGTCAAGAGTGTTTGCAGCATGTTCGTGACGATCAGGAACGATAGTAGGATGTTTGATAATTTGCTCCAGCTCGTGAGTAATAGAGAAAGCAAGAGCCTCGCTTCCTCCCACATCAGTGTGAGAAGAATGAAGCCACTCACTGTGGTGTACATTGAAGTCTCCAATGTAGAGAACTTCGGCATGTGGGTGAGAAGATAGCAAGGACCCATGGCACGAGGAGAGATATTCAAAGAAAGACACAAACTCGGTGGAGTTTGGAGAACAGTAGCAGAAGCAAAGGATGATAGTGGTAGTGGAGAGATAGACTTTTAGCCAGAGAACATCAAAGTCAGGAGATTCAAGGTCCATGAACCTCACAGTAGGAGTGTTAATGTTGCAGTAAGCACAGACCCCACCTTTGGAACGAAAACGAGTATACAGATTAATGTGGGAGATTTGGAAAGGGTCAGTGGAAGCATGTATAGACAACTGGGTTTCAGATAGGAGGAGGAGGTTAGGGAGGAAAGTGCCCAAGTGCTGTTCCACAGACGAAAGATTAGAGTTCAGCCCACGAATCTTTGAATAGTGAAGAGTGAAAGAAGCAGATCTATTGGGAGGTGCAAGGTTAAGAGCAGAACCATTACTACCACCAGGCATGTCTGCCCTCAAGCCAATGGTGGAGTCAACACGATCCCCGGAGATTCTTCGCACCCCACTATGCCGGGTACTGGGGTCCATTAGTTGTGAACCTTCCATAAATAATGACAAAATGTGAGGAAAAGAAAAGTAAAAGAGACAGGTATGCAGAATGTTGTGACTTGTCAAATGTAATGCAACAGAAAGAGATGTGTAATGAATATGCCAGAATATTCAGTGTAGATGTAGGCATGAGGAAAGAACCGTCCTGAAGGAAGACTCAACCTGGAACTGTCTGGACCAGTCCTAGTTGCATCCTAATACCTTCAGTCGTAGTCTTTCAACAGGCGGCTGGTGCCATGGCCAACCTACTATCTGTTAGCATCTGCGACTTTGAGGCGTCAGGTCGAGCAGTGGCAAAGTGGTAGTGCCCTCAACATTGAAGTGTCAGGTCGAGCTGCGGCAAAGTGGTAGCGTTCGAGACTTTGAGGGTCAGGTCGACCTGTGGCAATGTGGTACCGTCAGTGATTTTGAGGCGTCAGGTCGAGCCATGGCTATGTGGTAGCGCTCGAGACTTTGAGGTGTCAGGTCGAACTGTGGCAATGTGGTAGCATCCTCGACTTTGAGGCGTCAGATCGAGCCGTGGCAAAGTGGTAGCGTCTTCAACATTGAAGTGTCAGGTCGAGCTGTGGCAATGAGGTAGCGTTTGAGACTTTGAGGTGTCAGGTCGACCTGTGGCAATGTGGTACCGTCCGTGACTTTGAGGTGTCAGGTCGAACTGTGGCAATGTATTAACTGTGGCAATGTATTAGCATCCGTGATTTTGAGGCGTCAGGTTCGCGGGATTGCGGCCCGCCACGATCTGAGGTTCGAAAGGGCATTCACTTAGGGTAACGATTATACCTGCCAAAACCAGAATCATTCACAAGAAGGCACCGTTGTAGTCCTTAGTAAAAATGGAAGTCCGTGACGTAAAATCGATCTCAGATACCCCCATTCATAACCCATATGATTATATTTCGATATGTTGATACCAACCAGTACATTAAAAGGAGTTGTTTGAATCATTATACTACTACTACTACTACTACTACTACTACTACTACTACTACTACTACTACTACTACTACTACTACTACTACTACTACTACTACTACTACTACTACTACTACTTGTGATATTGTAGAAGCAGTTAATGATACTCCTTTTACTAATAGTACTGCTACTGCTACTACATGTGCTGCTATTTTTGCAGCTAATGTCTCTACTACTACTACTACTACTACTACTACTACTACTACTACTACTACTACTACTACTGCTACTACTACTACTACTACTACTACTACTGATATTTTAGCTGCAGATAATGTTACTCCTATTATTAATAGTACTGCTACTGCTACTACATGTGCTGTTGTTTCCGCAGCTAATGTCTCTGTTGCCAATACTACTACTACTACTACTACTACTACTACTACTACTACTACTACTACTACTACTACTACTACTACTACTACTTTTTTATTATAACCGAAGGAACCACCTCATTTGATAGGTCAAATATGTCGGTAGCACGGCTGAACGCTTTTTTGATCTCTGATTGTGAACGGAGTGTACAACCATTACAGATCCAAAAGTACGCAACATGTTTTAAATCCTTTTATTTCGAAGCAAAATGAACAACCAGATGATTTCTCACATTCCTGAAATAATTCTGTCTATCTATCTATCTATCTATC
>JAXCGZ010021247.1:0-2500 GCA_037179515.1 Halocaridina rubra | reverse complement strand
ATAAAAAAGAAGATGCAAATAAAAGGTTACTGGGTCATAACAACAAACAAGTCCACAATTTCTGTTCGGTAACATCAGAGCTATTGATGAGACTCAAGAGAGGAGAATCTCTATTGTGTCTATTATCTCCACTGAACACTCATATGCTGGCCAATCAAAACAATAGAACACTGGAACAGAATTAACAAAGCTTTGGGTATATGCTGATTAATTACTTGAAAAGACATTACGAAATAGGTATTATTGCAATATCTAATATATATATATATATATATATATATATATATATATATATATATATATATATATATATATATATATATATATATATATATATATATATATATATATTTTTTTAGCGACAAAACTTAACGTATAATTAATTTTTAATCTGAATCAGAAAGTAATTTACGTGTGAAAATTTTGGTCCTCATACATTAGTTTTTCATATGTTTTGGGTGTGGCAGTATGTACAGATATATGTCAAAAGAGGTAATTGCATGACTTTGCAGGAATATCCACATTAGTAAAAAAAAAATTGCAAATATGATATATGTACACACACAAACACACACAGACATATGAACAAAGCTGACCTAGATTTGTTTCCTAGAAACAAGCGGATATGTTATGCAAACGACAAAAAAGCTTTGGCGATGAGGCCATGAATATGAAGGAAAAAAAAATAGCTGTCACTGAAAGAAGACAAGAGTCGTGTTTGCCAACAGATTTATAGGAATTATTTATATTTCTCCAAACCAGACCGTCTAGAAAATGATGATGATGATGATGACGGTAATTACAATAATAATAATAATAATAATAATAATAATAATAATAATAATAATAATAATAATAATAATAATAATAATAATAATAATAATAATAATAATAATAATAATAGTAATAATAATAATAATAATAATAATAATAATAATAATAATAATAATAATAATATTGATAATAATAATTATAATAATATTGATAATAATAATAATAATAATAACAATAATAATAATAATAATAATAATAATAATAATAATAATAATAATAATAATAACAATAACAATAATAATAATAATAATAATAATAATAATAATAATAATAATAATAATAATAATAATAATAATAATAATAATAATAATAACAACAACAATAACAATAACAATAACAATAAAAATAACAATAATAATAATAATAATAATAATAATAATAATAATAATAATAATAATAATAATAATAATAATAATAATAATAATAATAATTATAATAATAATAATAATAATAATAATAATAATAATAATAATAGTAATAATAATAATAATAATAATAATAATAATAATAATAATAATAATAATAATAATAATAATAATAATAATAATAATAATAATAATAATAATAGTTATAATAATAATAATGATAATAATAATAATAACAATAATAATAATAATTTTGATAATAATGAAAATAATACTATTATTATTAACAACAAAAATGAAAAATAATATATAGGCACAATATGAACGTAGAAATTTGAAGAACTAATTTCAATTATCATATTTGCAAAAGAAAAAGAACAGAGTATATTAAATGTTTCTAATGCCGCACAACTTTGCATAATACACAAAGCTCTTACAACAGTTGATTTTTGTCTCCTTAAATGAATAGTCCAAAGATTACTAATCATATTTATATACAGAGTAATTACAAAACATTACTCTCCCATACAACGATGATAACTTATTTATCAAATGATATACAAAAAGTAGCGTATGGCAACAAGAATGACAATGTTTTATGCTCATAAAACGCTTAGCTATTATACGTTCATTTTTAATACTTAAGTAAGTAATCCTCTTTTTAATAATACCCTTGTAAGTAGCTGCAAACTCAAGTAGGGAATTATATTAATAAATAGTAATGCAGTTTTATGATATCATCAAGACATTTGGATAATGATGCCTATACACATCTCGTTTAATTTTTTTTCAGCAATGACAGCTCCGGTTTTAGGTCACGGACTCCCCCCCCCTTTTTTTAACAAGGCCTAGGCCTGTTGCCTTCTTGCGAAGGACTTGTATTGGCAGATGCAGCCCTTACCCTGAGTGCATGCCCTTGCTAACCTCAGATCGTGACTGGGCGCGAACCCTCGCCCTGACGCCTCAGAGTCGCGGACGCCACCGCTTGAGCCACGGTGACTACTTTTCAGCAATGACAGCAAAGTTGAATAAAACTCCGGATATGAACAAGTGAACGACAGAAATTATATTACCGAAAGTTGGAGTTGGAGATGACAGCTATAAAAGTTACTAATGAATTTCCCCGAGTTTGCCATCATGACTTTATTGCCTTTGAAGTGGCAGATGGGAGCTCCATACCCAGCTCTCATATTAGACTCGCCACACAGCTTTCAAAATACCTACATATTATGCCCAACGGTAATTACGACTTCAAATAGATGCACACACACATAACTAAGAATAGATACACACACACGCGA
>JAXCGZ010021246.1:32500-63404 GCA_037179515.1 Halocaridina rubra | reverse complement strand
TTGATACCACTGCACCCCAATGTTTTGTATACTCAAAGAGTAATATATGCTAATGCTTTCGCTTTAGTAAATATCTTCCCAGTTAAGAGTTTATTTGTTTGGCATATCATGTATCACTCCTAATTCAAATGGGGGTGGACACAAACAAAATGCCAATCTTCAAGTTCCACTTCTGCATAACAACATACATCAAAGAGTTTGCTGTTTAATGTGTCACTATTAATCCCCACTTGAAACAGGTTGGAGTACAGAGTGAGATTTTGAACGCAACATATTTTTCTATCACAATATCAAAAGGAGACCGTGGTAGCACAGTAGCTAAAGCACTCAAATCGGGAAGTGAAAAACCTAAACTCGAATTACCATGGAGTGTTAGGAAGGACATTCAACCTTAATCTGAAACCTATCTGCATCCACCCCATTGAATGGGGATTAATAGTGACACATAAAATGGCAACCTAAATTCTAGCCAGTTAAGAATTTTTTAAAAATAATACAAAATATCCACACCACCATAGTTATATATACATAGAGAGAGGATAATTAAGAATAAGCAATATATTGACCTCGTATGAACACAGTTAGGAACATAATCTAGATATTTAACTGGTGTGAAGCTAATTAGGAATATATTTATTATATTTGCCTGGTGTGAGGCTAAGTAGAAACATTATCAATATATTCACCTGGACTAAAGCTAATTAAGAACATCATCAATATATTTACCTGTTGTGAGCCTCACTAAGAACATTAACAATATATTTACCTGCCGTGAGGCTAATTAAGCCCATCATCAATATGTTAAGCTGATGAGAGATTAATAAAAACGACATCAATATCTTTACCTGGTGTGAGGCAAATTAAAAACGTCATCACATATATTTACCTGGTGTGAGGCTACGAACATCATATTTGCCTGATGTGAGGCTAATTAAAAAATAATCAGCATAGTAACTTGTTGTGAGGCTAATTAAAAACATCATCAATATATTTGCCTGGTGTGAGACTAAAATCACCGTCATTATATTTACCTGGTGCGAGACTGAGACAGAGAAGTGTATTCCACTGCAATCTTTGCGGCAACTTCAGCATTGTTTTTTATCAGTGCTATATCTGAAGTAATATGTTAAGGTTGCAATAACTTAAAATAATGAACAATTAAACATAAAATTTGAGACAAGTCCTGCCAATGACGATTAGGAAGAAATATGATGAATGGAATGAAAAGTTTTTTAATAAAAAATGAAGACAACACTGAACTGTTACCATACACTTTAAAATGGTAGGAAAAGGCCCACTAACGAACATAACAAGAATAACATATGAAGAATTTATTAACTTCGTGATCTCAGCTGGTCACCTTCTCAAAGGACTTTTCCTGTTGCTTTCCCTAATTTCGTGATCACAACTGGTCACTTTCTAAAAGTATTATTGTACTGCACTTCGAGAAAGTGACCAGTTGAGGTTATAAAACTAATAATTACTTTATGTTTTTTCCTACTGTTTTCTTTAATGGGTCTTTACCTTCTAAATGAGGAAAAGCATAAGAGCAAGTGGTTCTGGTTTAAGATCCAAAAAAAAAAATGGAGAATAACTGTCACAATCAG
This sequence comes from Halocaridina rubra, assembly GCA_037179515.1. Lineage (NCBI taxonomy): Eukaryota > Metazoa > Arthropoda > Malacostraca > Decapoda > Atyidae > Halocaridina > Halocaridina rubra. Next base: position 61,797 of record JAXCGZ010021246.1, on the reverse strand, counting down.
TCCTCATTCGAATATAGGTGGACTCCTGAGAGATTGGAGCTGGGAGACTAAGGCTGCATGCCCTTCCTAACAATGAGAGAAGCATAAGAGAAAATCTTCGGAAAAGTATCTAGACTGATAGAATATGGAAGAAGTAGGTTGAATGTAAGGAAGGTGTTATTTGATCATGACTGCACAAGTGGCTTAGTATTTGAGGATATCACTGTTGAGGAGAGATGAAGGGCATGATATGAGAAGGATACTGAGGATGGAGCTGCCAGGCAGGAGGAGGAGAAGTAGAACAGAGGTTATGAATGTGGGGGATGGGGATATGCGGGTGTGTGGTATAATGGATGAGGGTGCAGGGTATAAAGTAATTTGGAGACAACTGCTCCACTGTGGCGACTCAAGACAGGAGAAGCTGAAAGATTTGATGATGATCTGTTTCAGATAAACCACAAAGTGACTGGGGGGACAGTTGTTGAAGGCATTCAAATCTGTGGAAGAAGTCCATAAAGAAAGCAGATCAGGCTTGGCTGGTGAGAGATAATAGTCACTTCTTAAACTGGAAGAATATTTGTACTATCAATGGATATATTGATGTTAAGTGGTCCTTTAACTAGTTGATTGGCCAATTACGTACTCAGCTGTTAGATATTGCACTTTACTGATAGCTGATGACCAATTCGGCTGTTAGAGCCTTAGAACAATATATGGTATTGTGAAGAAGCCAGTCAGTTAACAGAGTGGTTTGTGATGAACAGCGAAGGATAAGCATTCTTGACATGTAACACAATACTATATAGTTAGTCGTGTATCAGCCTTATACCCAGTCAATCGTGCATCAGCCTCGGACCCTGTTAGTGGTATATCAGCATCTTACCCACTTAGTTGTGTATCAGCCTCATACCCTGTTAGTAGTCCATTAGCTTCTTGCCATGTTAGTCATGCAAGTCTAGTGCCACTCCCGTTTGCTAGCGTGTATAGTCTCTTGTAAATATAAATGCATAGTCTCTTGTAAATATATATGTGTATATTTTCTCATAATAGACTTTGAGGCCAGAACTGAGTGTTTCCATCAAGAACATATATCAACTTGGTGCAGTGAGTAGATCTATATAAACATGGTGCAGTAAGTAGTTCTATATAAACACTATCAAGCTTGGAATTATATAGAGAACAATACAAACAGCTATTTATACTACCAAGGTTGGAATTACTTAAGAGAATTACAAAAGGATACTGGACTGAAGACTATGACCTCCTGTAATTTCAAATACTCTTTGAAGAATATATGGAGTGACATCTCTCCCACTGACAGCAGAGGCAGCTTCCTGAACAGCCGTTTCTATTAAGGAAAATTTTTAATTATCAGTACAAATTGTTGTATGCCGTTTAATGTCTCACTCTTACTTCGTATTCAAATAGGGGTGGACACAGAAAGGTTGGAGCTGGGGAGGTAAGGCTGGATATCCTTCCCAATCACCTGTGGTGGGCTAGAGCATAGGCTTGTCACTTCACGAGTCAGGTACTCTAACCACTGCACTACTGCTGTCCCTACTATTAGGCTGAATAATTGTTGGAAAAAAAGTATAACCACAAATAATTGTTAGAAAAATAAGTCACTGAGACAGAAAAATTTGCCATTTTGTTCATTATGCTTTTATTTTTATGCGTTAGTCATTTGTGCGTCACAGACTGAAGTTAGTAAGGGCATACACTCAGGGCAACGATTACATCTGCCGGAACAAGTTCTTCGTAAGAAGGCAACTATCCTAGCCCTTAGTAGAAAAGGGAGTTCGTGACGTAAAACCGAATCCAGTTATTTGTTCTGAGGATGGACTAAAATTCAGCCTGAAAGATCTCAACACTGTCAATTCATTTTTCCTTTGTAACTAACCTCTATTCATCTGTGTCATATATTTATATTTATGTGATATTTAGACATGAGAGCTATGCAAACTTTTGCTGTCCTTTATCTATTGTTGGCGACTATCGTCATGACATTTTCCAAGTCCCTAGTTCGCACTTACTCTACAAGGATATGTCTTAAGTTTTTGAAGAAATGTTTATCAGAACAAATACTTATGAGGTCTTTGCAGCTAAAATGATTTAAAAGTTATGGTGTTCATTCATTTAGTCATTTAAGTGAAATTACCTTAAAAAAGAACATAGAATTTACCAAGCAATAATAAAGATTGTTCTTTAAAGAACTTTACCATGCTAGGAGAAGCTTTCAGAGTGGAATTACCCCCTACTGGAATGTCCAATTCAACATGAAATATATATATAGATCTTCATTGAAAAACTTGCAATCTGCAGTGTAATTCGGTTTAGAAATTTAAACATCCACTTCTTTCAGTGAGTTACTGGACATGTAATGAAAATGGATAGTGTGTTGTGAATTTATCCAGAAAACCAATCAGTGATGATGCAGTGTGCGCTTTAGGTCTGTCGTTCTCCGTGTCTACTAAACCGACTGCATTATCCATAGCATCGTCTTTGAATAATTTAGAAAAGGTCAGCAAACTTCCACAAGATCATTTAGATTTTACTTTGAATCATTCATTGTTCTTAATCTATTCCTAACTACATATCCTTATTAATGGTGATCAATCTTTGGTAAAGATTATTCCATCTTTCAGAATGTTCAAATAATGGTGCATTGGACATCTTCAAAATTCCTAGTTTATCTAATAAGGCATAGCTAATATGATTGAAAATATTATAACATACAAACACACGCAAATACACGCACATACAAACACTGACACTTATATGCATAAAAAACTGACAATAAATGCTCATTCATACACTGACACATATATGCAGAAACACAGACACATAAATGCATAAAATCACTGACACATAAATACACACACACACACATGCATATATATTATATACATCTAAAAGAACTGGCACAAAAAAGCACATAAAAACACTGATTGATATATACATGGGTGAATAAACTGACATATAAATGCACATACAACACTGACATTTACCCGCATACAAACACTGATACACACATGCACATATATAATGTCGGATTATGCCTTTTCTGTACTATATTTGGGAATCCTCAAGGAATGGGTAGATACAGACATGAATGTAGTAATATACTGCATATAAAAATAAATATCTTATACTCGGTGGTGTGAAGCAGTAGCGCGGTGGTTAGAGCACTCGACTCAAGAAGGAACAAACCCATGTTCAAGCCCACTGTAGACCATGAGGAGGGGCATCCAGCCTTAATTTCCCAGATCCAACCCGTGTTCACCCAATTTGAATGAGGATAAACAGACATAAAACAGCTAAAGAAAAATCCTAGTAGTGGGAAAAGAAGGAATGCCAAATGCATAATCCTTGTGTTTTGCAGAAAAAAAAAAAATATGTGAACTGACAAATCCTACCTCGCTCATTCCTTTATCTGCAGAAATTTGACAAAATAGATAAAGACAAGCAGCAAATGCTACATCCTCATTACTCAATTCCCAATTTTACAGTAATCACAGCCATGTCAGCTACAATGGAACATAATCTGATTTGATAGAAAATACATGCTGTTGTTTGCCATTTTACGTCACTATTAATCCCCAGTGGAGCTAACATGGTTCAAGCCCACTGCAAGACATTAGAAGGGGCAGCCTGCCTTAATTCCCCAGCTCCTAACCAGTCTGTGTTCATCCCCATTCGAATGGAGACTAATTGTGATACATAAAACAGTGCAGATCTGTAAATCATTCATGCAAGAACATACTTGCACATACATAATCAATGGCCACATACCCATGCAAGGGTGTGGCCGAGTCAAGGCACACATACCATACCTATAGCACTTTTTATCAGCTGCCCTTCTGCTTCGTATTTAGAAGGAATGGGGACTGCTATAAGCATTCCTGATTGATACTCAAGCTCCTTCCACTTATCTATTAAAAGAGCAGCCTGGTGTGGAGTCTCCACATGACATGGTGCCTTGAAGCCACTATCTTGAGTGAAGAAATCAGGAAAGGTATGATCTGGACCCCATACAGAGACACATACACCTGAAAAATAGAGAGAAAACAATTTTCGACTGCAAGATTTACAAGAACAGTATAAAAGAAATATGAACAATATGAAAAGACCTTCAAGCTTATCCAAAACTGCATATATGAAGAAATAAAGCACCGTTTCATGTGTCACAATTAGTCCCTATTCGATTTTGTGTAGCAAAAGTAGTCCTCACACAAAGGGGACTGGACACACATGTTGGAGCTGGGGACTGAAGTTGTGTGCCCTTCCCAATGCCCCATGGTGGGCTCCAACCCTTGTTAATAGCTTCCCGACTTGCACACCCTACCACTGAGCTACCATATCCCATCCACTCCATATATTATGAATAAAAACTAAAAAGAAGAAAAGAAGAAATATGGCGTCAACAGGTGTTAAGTAATTTATAATGCAAATTTATCTGCAGTGCATGTGCTGGAAAAAGATGTTTTTTACTCACTTAGCCTAGTTCCTAAAATAAATGTACTCATTGGTGATTATATACACAAAGAAAACATAAATGGGCAACTCCCTCAATAAAATGACATATACCGATGGGAAAGGAAGATATGCTGTATTGAGTGTTCGTGGCATGTTTAGGTTCTAGCGGATGTGTGCTTTAACTCTGCCTACCCTCTTACCATTGCATGAATGTATGTATATGTGACAAAAGTAGGCAAGTTCTCAGAAACTTATACACATATATATCCAGAGTAGTACTCTCTTAAACTATTCAATCATTACCCAAAAATTACGAGTGATTGGTTTGAGGTATTTGTGGGGTTACATCAAGGTTGTGTACAGTCGCCATGGTTGCTTAATGTGTAGATGGATGGAGTGGTAAGGGAAGTAAATGAAAAAGCACTAAGCAGAGGCTTGAAATTAGTTGGTATTTGCAGATGTCTGTATTTAACCTTAACCTCGATCTTCTTTTTCTTCCTGATAAACTCAACCTAAAATTAACACTACATTTCCTCACCTTGTGTTTCTAAAAATTCTAGTGTTCGTCCAACATCTAAAATACTCTTGATCCCAGCGGACACAACAGCAACAGGAGTTCTGCCTAGTTCCGTCAAATCTGCTGATATATCCAGTGAATTTTCACCACCTCTGTGTACACCTCCAATACCCCCAGTCACAAATAAGGAGATGCCTACTTTATGAGCAACAACCATCGTTCCTGAGACGGTAGTTCCTCCATTGATACCCTGGTGATAATAATAATATTAATGCTAGCTGCTTTATGTCAATTAATATCCATTAAAGGGGTAGAATCATACAGGTTGGGTCTGGGGAATTAAGGCTGGATACCCTTCTTAACATCCCATGTTGGGTTCAAATTTGGGTTTGTCATTTCCCAAGAAAAGCACTTTAACCACTGCATTACAGTGGTTCCCTAGTGGTAGTACCAATTTATGTATAATAATTAGTCCCCACTGGATAGGGGCACACAAAGACATGTTAGAGCTAGGGAAGTAAGGCTGGATGCCCTTCCTAATGCCCCAAGGTAGGCTTGAACACGGGTTTGTCACTCTCAAAGTTGAGTGCTCAAACCACTGTGCTACTGTAATCCTGAGTATTCATATTGGCATTTACCTTAGATAAGACGTATGGAATATCTCTACGAGACGTTTTGACGCATGGAAGACTTTTCTTTTCAGCCAATATTTCTAACTGTTGCTTTGTGAGTCCAACATGAATTTTCCCATCAAGTATACCGATGGTTGCTGGCAAAGCACCCTGGAATCACAGAAAATATTAAAAATCTATCATTCTATATACAAAATCTATAATTCCCCTTGTAAGGGGAAGTGGCTGAGTCAAAGTAAAGTGCTTCTCTCTGCAGGAGGAAAGTACAGAGGAGGGGAATCCATGTCCCCTTGCTATGCTCCATTTCGTCAACTTTTATGACACACAGGGTTACAAGGAGGAATTTTTAACCCCTGCAGGTGGAATATTAGTCAAGAGAGTGCAATAAATGAACAAACTACTGGAATCCAATTCTAAATGTCAACCAACCACCCTGTCACTGCTCTCTAGGTTTGGACCCTGATTTATGGGATTGATACATTTCAGTGTAGCATTTTTTATGCTGGCTGTTTGGATGTTAAACCTATTTTGGTGATAACCCATTTGGCAATGGATGATCTGGCACTAAGATTTTAATATTTAGAAAACCTAATTTGACCTAAGCTAACTTAACTATCTTTACAAAATGGATGGCACCAAAATATCAGCACATAAACAGCATCGCCCAATCGTCCCATTCCGGATTTATAAGCAAAAGCTTTCTGATATATTATGCCTAAGTCTTCATTACCTTGCCTTAAAGGAGGAAATATTTATTATGTAAACCATATACATAATAAATATCAGGAATTAGCTTGTCAAAGTAAGGAGGAGGTAGGCCAAAGCTGAGATTTATGGATCTGGTAAGGGAGAACATGAGGGTGTAAGGTGTGATCGAGGAGGCAGGGTGATACAGAGACAATTGATCTGCTGAGTCAGCCCCTGATGGGAGAAGTCAAGAGATTTAGCTGAATGTAACTTTGTCTAATTATCATCATTAGAGGACTGTATAACTGCTGATCTCCTCAGTTCTGCAGCAACTAAAGATCTAAGCAGAAAAATATCCAGCAATGCATAGTCATGGGTTTGTAGTGCTGGAAAACAATAAATTCGCTATCACTAGTCTTCATGAAGTTATTACCATCTGGCAATCTTTACAGCAGGGAAAACAGGAGTAAGTCTTTTAAAGACATTCACAGCTTTATCACAGCAATCGGTTTGCCATTCCAAGTGTCACTAATAATCCTAATTTGAATGTAGGTGAACAGAGTTTCTGTTTGGATTGCCCTTCCTATCACCCAGAGGTGGGCTCTAGCATGAGTTTGTCACTTCCCCAGTTCAGCACTCTAACCACTGCGCTTGATAAGAAAACGTTATTATCATTCTATTTAGCTTAAGACGATCCACCTTAAACACTTCCAGGTTTTTGGCATAACTTACCAAAATCCATTCATACTAAACTGATTCCAGAACCAACGGAAGTGTGCCTTGACTTAGCCACTGTATATACATGTACTATAATGGTCCTCTGAATAGCTATATAAATTTATGCTATAGGTTTTAAAGATGATACTATCAACTTTAGGTCAAAGAATTATTTTAGCAAAATGGCAATCATATAATTTAAAATTTATTAAAAGTTTTATCTCTACAGATAAACAGTATTAGCTGAATTATTTAATTTACTGTTACAGACTTACAAAGGCTGCATATTGTCAGGATCTAAAACTAAAAAAGGAGCACCAGATAGACATGGTACGGTAGAAAAGCAAATAAAAGAGAGTGCAAGAGACAGGAATGAGGGAGGAAAGACTGTGCATAAGTGATGCAGGCCACAGGTATTTTCTACACTTCCTAGCACAGTTAACTGGGATGGATGGGTGTGGGAGGGTTGTCATGTGATGAAGCAGTGAGGTTAAGCCAAAAGCGGGTGTCAGGCTTCACGGCAGAAGATGCTTACCCACTTACCCAGTGGTGACCCAGGCAGGTTGGTGGGTAGGGGAATTGTGGCAGCCCTTTATCCCCAAGGAGCTAAGAGAAGCGATTGAGGTATCCTTTTTTTCTGCTAAATGTGTGTGCTCTGACTTGGACACCCCTGACAACGAGGGTTTGTGGCCACTGTATATGTATGTATGAAACAAGAATAATCAAATTTTGATAACAAAGCCAATATACACCACTGTATGTATCTGACGCAAAAAGAATAAGCATAATCAAAGCAGTAGTACGATACAAACAACAATTGCAACACACATCTCTCCTCAAAATATGAGGAAGTAATATGGGCATCCAGTCCTAATTCCCTAGTTCCAACCTGCCTGTGTCCATCCCCATCTGAATGGACGTTAAGTGACATATAAAAAGAGCAAAAAAAATAATCTCTATTCAATACTCACACACAGCCAATAAGTAAGACCTGTTAGAAAGCAAATTATAGAATGGTATTTATAATTATTATTATATACAAAAAATAAATCTTATTTAAAGACATAAGTTGTCTTATTCCATTGAAGCAGGATAAAACGTCTAACATCTAATGATTATTATTTTCAAAAGAAGACGTCTTCTCCTGCTGAAATCAGCATAATGGCCAGAACTGTGACAAAAGAATTAAGCAAGCAAGGTTTTAACTTATTTTCCCTGTCCTAGCCTCCACTGCTATTTCCTTAGTGACAAGAAATACTTAACAGAGAGGAATGGACATCTTGCTTCCCAATCCACAATCCAATATAGGCAAGTCTTGCAGTATGGAATGCAAGTAAGGAATTCCTTTACCCAAGTCAGGTATATCCCTTTTGGGTTATCTGCAAGGAATGATAGTAGGGTACTCCTTCCCCCAAATACCAGGTATACCCCTTTTAAATTATTTGCAAGGAATAGAAGTAAGGCACTCCTTCTCTCCAATACCAGGTACACCCCTTACAGATTATCAGCAAAATAATACATGTAAAGTATTCCTTCTTCCAAACACCAGGAATATCCCTTTTTTAGTTTCTGCAAGGAATACCAGTAAGGTATTCCTTCTTCCAAACACCAGATGTATCCCTGTTGGGGTATCTGCAAATATTACATACAAGAAGTTACGTTTCTCACACACTAGCTGTATATTGCAACACACATTAATGTTATTTGCAATTTTATGTGTCACTATGCATCGCCATACATATGGGGGTGGATGTAGACAGGTTGGAGCTGGGGATACTATGGCAGAATGCTTTCTCCACCCACCATCAGATATTCACAATGATACTGTTTCTCATTCCACAACTATTTTTACTTTTTATACTTCATCTCTTGACTGGGGGTAAACCAGCTGCAAATGTCAGGCCTCACAGCAGATGAATCTTGCCCATTTACCCTGTGGATGACCCAAGTAGGGTGGTGAGGGAATGGTGGGAGCCTTTCATCCTCAAGGAACTAGATGTGACTGAGGTATATCAGCTTCTATTGGAAGTAAACCAGATGTGATTGTCAAGCCTCACGGCAGAAGTATCTTCCTCCACTTACCCAGTGGATGGCCCAAGTAAGATGGTGGAGGGGGGAAACTGTGGCAGCCTTTTATCCCAAAAAGAATAACTGAGGTATGGTAGCTTCAGGAAAAGTGCATAATATGACACAACAGACCCCATTACAAGAGGAATGCAGTCATTGTATATATACAATACCAATTCTACAAAGAGTACATATATTACATGAATACCCACGAAACTGTTGTCTTAAATACCTACTAAAAATTGATTAGCTTCATGTAAATAGTCAATATTTAGAGTTCAAAAGCTTTATATAAAACAGAGTACCTCCTCAGATATACTTCTAAAATTTATCATAGATTGGTAGAACAGTGGCACGAATTCTCAACTTGGGAGGTGAGAGACCCCCAATCAAGCCCATAACGGGGTGTTAGGAAAAGCATCCAGTCTTAATTACCTAGCTCCAATCTTTCTTTTTACACCCCAAAATGGGGACTAATAGTGACACATTAAATGTAGAAAATTGTAGATTACAGCATTTAGCATAAAGTAATGATGGTGGAAGGGGAGTTGTGGCAATCTTACATCCCCAAGGAGCTAAGAGCAGTGATTGAGGTGTGTCTTGGCTTGTGGTGGATGTGTTCTTTGACTAGGCCACCCTCATTACAGGGGGCATGAGGCCACTGCATACAGATAGAAAATCACTTTTCATATATTGTACTTAAATTACATTGTAAGCTCACTTCTTCTCTAATAACGTTCTCAACAGCTAGAGCGGTTTCGATGTTCTGAGGATACGGCATGCCATGAGTAATGATCGTTGATTCACAAGCTACCACAGGCCCTTTTCTAAATATGGCATCTTTTATCTCTTCACTGATGACAATACTACTTGAATGTATACTGCAAAAGAATTAATTTGATTAGCTTTATATTCTGAGGAGTGTAACAAAGGGAAAGCCCAGTACAAATTCTTCTGGATCTTGTCAAGAAGATTAAAATAACAGTAACCCAAGGAAGCTCTAGGATTATTCAATTTACAAGGCAAGTCACCTAACCTTGTCTGACGTTACTCATCTTTACAATATCTGTTCTCCCAGCTCTGTATATTACATCTAGTCAAGAAAAGCATAGGAAGAGGATAGGTAAAAGAACTGGTGGACTCAACATTCATCTCTCTATTAGAATCACTACTAAAGGTCTTTAAACTTCTTATACCAGACAGTTTGGAGCTGGGAAGTAAAGGCTGCATGTCCTTCCAATGCAGGGAATTAGGAAGGGCATCATGCCTTTATTCCCAGTTTCAATCTGTGTCCACCCCTATTTGCATGAATACTAAGAGTGAATCATAAAACAGAAAGCAACAGCACCAAGATGGTAAAACCATCTTTTGCACTGTATATTTTAAATGCAATTACATTTTACCTACTGCAATATCAGGTCTACGTACAAAATGCTAAACTTAACTGGACCATAAGAAGAATACTGTACTTACATTCTTCTTCATACTTGGTACCATATCATACATACTCCAAGAGAAGGTATGTACAAAAACACCATTAGGAATTATTGAACTGTTCCTTTGTTTGAACAAACCTTGACAAATCTAATATACTATGCCTTCTGTTTCTCCTGCTCAGTACAAAAGTCTCTAGCTAAAAAATATTGAAATTCAATGTGTATATACTAATGTGCTACTTGCAAAACTAATTTCAGTATGTCAGGCCTCAAGGCAGAAGAATCTTGTCCATTTACTATGTGGGTGATCCACGAAAGGGTGATGGGGTGAATTGTGGCAGCCCTTTACCCTGAAGAAGCTAAGAAAGTGATTAAAGTATTTTAGTTTCTGGAGGATGAGCGTCCTTTGACTTGGCTGCCCTATACAAGGGGATTCCAGCCATAGTATATTTATACTGTATGTATGTGTATGTACAAAACTGTGTAGATAGTCATCTAATTTATTGTTACCATCTTAGTTTCACTGGAGAGAGAATTTTCTTAAGTTCCCACAAACTACTCGGCTTAGCACGATGCAACGTTTTATATATGGTTGGAATCATGGCTTTCTTGAATATGCAGTTCAACCAGAGAACCTGAAAGTAATTAGAATCAGACATTATTAGATAAATGAACAAGGATCTTATTTTAATATTTTACTCATATATTCTACTATCAATATACAGTATGGGGATGCAAACAGACCGATTGGTGCTGGGAGATTAAGGCTGGATGCCATTACTAACAAACCATGGTAGGGTTGATCGCTGGTCTGTCACCCTACAAAGTCGAGTATTTTAACCACTACGCTTACACAGTCCCATGAAGTTAAACAACGATAATACTAATATACCATACCAATAAGCTTTTGTACAATTTCAAATAATTCACATCTTTGCATAGTACAGTACTAGGTATGTAAATGTTATCAAATGAGTTCTAATTTTGCAATTAGCTTTCATCTTCAACTTAAAGCAATTTTGCCAACAGGGAACAGAGTTCTATGTAAACTTTCTGTATCCAATGCTGATTGAGGTTGCTCTAGGATGATTTTTTTTTTCTTTGTACGTTTTGTGCCCCTAGTAATCCCATTAAATGGGTGGACAGAAACTACTCTTACGCAACTATACAGCTTATATGTTATATCAACTGTCATCTTCTATATCACTATATATTATAATTATTTAAGATTTATGCATATCTTTACCTATCAATGAATTGCAAAAAGTCAGTAAATTCCAAGATGTGCCACAAGACGAGACTGAGATGGTAACTGCATTGAAAGTAGGATCTGAGAAGTGTGGAAAAAGTCTCAAGCAAGGTTTAGCTGTCAATGTCTCACATATGTATTGAACATTTAGCGCTAATATTATACCACATTTCATGAATTTAATGTGTTAATGTATGTTTATTTATTTTTAAATTATTTATCTTAATAGATATATAATCATTTAAAGGTACAATAATAATTATTTTACATTTGAAATAATATTACGAGGTCTAAGTCAAAGTATTATTAGGAAAATCGAACCAAAACATTATTCTTCTTCTTCTCCCAGGTATGATGGGAGAGCAAGGCAACATGTGACTCCAATAATTAGCATTTAATAAATAATATAACTCAACAGATTAAGCATTAAATAACTTGATGTGTGTGTAATGGCTTTAGTACTCTTATCCTTCAGGTATAAGAAACTTAAAGTTTTGATGTAAGTGACAATTGAACAGTAATTTGATTTCGACAAATTGCAAATTGCTGGAAAAAAAAAATGGTTAGTGTTATTCAATATGAATATAGTATTTTACTTTGAATACAAAACTATATTTTTTCTATTACTTTTTTGTTCATTTATAAGAAATTGAGCTCTATTTCCATTGCCAAATGCCTTATTTTGGGAGGTCCAGGGGAGTGTCCAACTGCTTGGCCAGAATAAGGCAACTTTTATAATGGAGTAAGTGAGGTAGGCTATTTTATGCTGTTTAAGTAAAGCCCGATATCTTAAGATTTTTAATATTTTCAGAAGGAATCAGACCTTCGATATTATTGTAAATTACTCGATTTCCGGTTAGGTGGAGTTGAATTAGGTTAGCAAATGAATAATTTCTGACGGTTTTGAAGTTCAGATTCGGGTATTATTTTAGTTATGGGGATTAATAGAATATGAAGCCCCGGCTAGGGAGGACGCATTCCCCTAGGTGAGGTTGTGATTAGGATGCGCGGAAAATATGTTTTTTTTCTCGACACTTTTCTTTGTATTCCCCTCTTCTAAAAATTTACCCAGATTAGTTCAAAGAAAAAGTGTTTCAACCCACAGGAATTTATGTAGCAATAGCTGCCAATTTTTCACATCTTTCAATCATCAAGTCTTGCAGATGCAAATTGCTGTTGCTCCAATACTTATCAGAGCAAATATGCATAAACTCTACAAGCTGGTAAGAGAAATGGGTAGAATCGGCGCTACATAGAGGAATAAGAGAGACATGCATTTTTTTGCTTATACACACTAGCTGTGGAAATATGAGTGTTAATTGGACCTTTAACAGGCTGCTTGGCCAATTACATACTCAGCTGTTAGCTAATGCATTTTACCAATAGCTGACGATCAATTCGGCTGTTAGAGCCCTAGAACAATATATGCTATTGTTTCAGTCAGGGAATGAGGTGGTTTGTGGTATAACAGTTTGCTGAATTCATTACCTCAAGCTTATTTCCATAAGTAATGTAGTCGATCGCATATAAACCCCGGACCCTCTTAGTCATGTATCAGTTGTAGCCGTGTTTCAGCCTCTTGGTTATTAAGGCTGATTCACACTATACCAGCACGTAAACGGAACGTGACCTGCTCGTTACCATACCGTCACCCTCCATAAACAGCATATGCATTCACCCTATCCGTCCAGTCTCCTGCAGTATGGTAGCAGTACAGTCCTGGCCATGTTCCAGTATATTTATATATGCATGTTGTTAAAATATATTATGGAAGATACGTATTTCCATCAAACTGGAAAATGCATATATTTCTACTTCACACATTTTAAACTATGCTTTACTATAACCATATATACAGTCATGTCATTTACCTGCTTGTTGAAATTCTTCGCCTATATGTGTCCAAATGCTGTCCTTCTTTGCACTGTTGCTGTAGTGCCTATGGGACATATCATAAAGGAACTCATAGTGATGTCCCAGAGTAATTAACTTTTCCTCATCTATCTTGGTCAGGAGCAAGATGTCAACTGGCTACTCAGCTGCTGGTTAGTGTAAGTATCGGTACCGGTCCCGTGTTCACACTATCCAACACGTACAGCTTCTGGACCTGAATGTTTCCTGCCATACATGGCTAATTATTCTCACTGAGATAGGTGACCAACAACTGTCGGTGCTGGTCTGTACTGGTGAGGTGCAGGTCTGGTGTAGTGTGAATGCAACAATGGGTATACCATTTAACCATATATTGTCGGTCCAGTACGGTACGTTATGTGTCGGTCACATTACGTATAGTGTGAATCAGCCTTTAGTCGTGTATCAGCCTCTTGAATTATCAGTCACGCAAGTATAGTGCCTCTCCCATTTTCCCGGGCGTATAGTCTCTTGTAAATATATATGTATAGTCTCTTGTATAAATACATGCATATATTTTCTCGTAATAGACATTAAGGCCAGAATTGAGTGTTTCCTTAAAGAACATATAACAACACTAGCCAGACAAAATGAGTAGCATTACATACACTAATCCAGTGGCCAAATTTTAAGTGTGTCTTTTGCATGGCCAGTCCAGATGTAAGACCTAAAAGATAAACGTTGGCTGGATGAAAAAGTTTTTTAAGAAAAATCAGTAGCAACAATTTTTTTTCACTCATGGATCAGATAGATAACAAATTTTATTTTTGATACACGGGCCAGGAAATTTTTTTCAACTAGCCAGATCTGGTCCTCGCTCTATACGCTCGCACTAAAACCATAAGCTGACTATAAAATAATAGTGCTGTACTTCCAGACAAGTTATACTATATTGATGACTAAAATTTTTCCTACAGATACAGGTGCAATAGTCTGCAAGAAAACTAATGTAAGAATGTTACCAAATAGAAATTCATGGAAAACAAGATACAAATATATGAATGGCCAAACAAAAGCGACTTAAAAATATGAAGAAACTAAACAGAAAACATAAATATATTATTATATATTTGCTAAATAAAATTAGAGGCTTATAATAAGACTATGACCAATTATTTTGTGTATTTTACACTTTTAATGTAATAGTTAGTATAAAAAAAGGCAAACTTTACATCCACTCGTAAGCCACACACACTTATTCTCCATCGGAACTTTCATGAAGGAATAGTACTGTAAATATCCAGTGTTCTCATTCATTGCCAGTTTATTAAGTCTAATACTCATAACGGGTTGAAGCAAATGCCAATGATGGAAGGGTTTTAAACTGTTGTCATTTCTGATATATCACTCAGAGAGTGATCCCAGTCAGGCAGGTAATACCATAGACGGAGAATCTTGAAGATATCATCATTACATATGCTGGATATTGTTATGAAGAGTAAACTGGGTACTCCAAGGTTATTTATATTTACAAGTCAAGTCACTTAACCTATCCTAACATAACATAACAGTTTATGGTGTAATTTAACCATACATGGGGTTCTGAGGATTACTCGTCTTTACAAGATCCCAGTTTCTAAAATCAGGATTATTATATCCTTTTATGGGTCTGAGATAGTATCAGGTGCTATGGTATAAAGGTTATTTTAAGCCTAATCACTCAGACACACATAAGATGTTTTACTTAACACTTTTCGATACTGTAGCTAAGCAGATAACAAAATGGATAAGATAAGATGAGAAGATAATAATTTTGGAGCATTAATTTTATGAGTAAATGTCGTAGATTCTGTTTAGCTGTAACTAACATAAGTATTGTTTAATACTGTAAGCCACATTATTATTATTTTTATTATTATTATTATTATTATTATTATCATTCCTGAGATTTAAAATTAAAATTTATTCTTGTCTTCTTTAGGAAACACCTAAAATGGAGGGGGAAGAAAGATTGGGAATTCCTCCTATTATTTTCTTCCTGACAGAAGAGGTAAAGATGGGATAGACACAATGAAGACTTACTGTTATAGTGTCAGCAAACTTGTAAGCTTCTGCAGAACAAGGTATCATTTATCAACAATTATTGCACTGCAGTATTGCAGTGGTTAGAGCACTTAAGTCGGAATGTGACAAATCCACCTTCGAGCCCACAGTGGGGCATTAGGAAGGGCATCCAGCCTTAATTCCCCATCAGTCCGCCCCCCATTTGAATGAGGATTAATGGTGATGTAAAATGCCAAACGAACAAATGCAATTAATTACTGTTGTTTTTACAGGATTACAGGGATTACCTGCTGTGACTTACTAACATACAGACATCATGAAATATCTAAGTACAAGAGGAGGAGAGCAACACCTCTCATTTGAGAAGGTTTTGTTTTCAGGTATATTTGAACTTTTGCTATACATATGTAGTGATTATGTTAATCTAAGTGCACTCTTAACACCACAGTACAGTATATAAACCTCTATCTATTACATTTGAAGAGTGAAGACAGTGGTAAGGCAGTGGTTAGAGCACTTGACTAGGGAAGTGACAATTCCATGTTCAAACCCATCATGGGGCATTAGAAAGGGCAGTTCAGCTTTGATTCCCCATCTACAATCTGTCTGTGTCCACTCCCGTTTGAATAGAGATTAAAAATAATATATAAAATGGCTCACAGCATCTTTTATTTGCAGATGAGGTTAAGTACAGTTATCCTACACCTTATGCTGTCCATTGGTTCCACTTCTCTCCATATAAGTAAAATATCGGCTATGTCCAAGACCACTATATAAATGTGTCTATATTTTGCCTATAACTTATTCCCAACTTTCTGTATACTTTAATTATGGCATAGATTACTGTACTGTACTTAAATTATACCTAAGAGAAACTAAATTTATGTCAAAAGAGTTCAGTACAGTATTTGTTTAAATGTATTTTTTAGGGAAACTTTTTTTGAATATTTATATATTTTATACACTAAATCTAGTATGTTCAAAACCGCATTATTTAAAACCACATTAGATGAGGGACAGCTGTATTTTCATTTCATACAACATATAGTTGTTGATGTTCCCTAAGCTGCCTAGCCGAAAAGCCCCGAGTCCAGCAGGAAGGCCACTGCCAATCCCCGGATTTTCCGCAAAGCTTCCATGGAGTGTATGTTGTGTTGTTGGCATATGTGGTTGTAAGCAGTGAATTATTCATAATATAATAAACATAGTTTGTACCTTTGGTTACAGGATATGCAAAAGATGGTGGTCTTTATATGCCAGAGTCTATTCCTTCCTTGAGTAACGAGGAATTAGCAAAATGGTCTTCATATTCATACTCAAAACTTGTGTTTGCCATTGCTCGGAAATTCATTGATGAAGAGGAAATTCCTACTCCAGAACTTAATGGTCAGAAGCTTTTATAATGCAATGCCGTATCTTCTGTATTTGCTAGAGTTATTTAATGGACAGTTTCTACTATATACAGCTGAATTACAGCTGTATTATAATGCCATTTAAAATTGTGAAATAGTAGGCTATATCCCTATTTTATATATATATATATATATATATATATATATATATATATATATATATATATATATATATATATATATATATATATATATATATATATATATATATATATATATATATATATATATATATATATATATATTTGCATATATCTTTTTGCATATTATGTGCACAAATGACAAAGCAAATTTATCTTAATATAGATATCATCAATAGCAGTTTGAAAAGGTTTCGTATACCAGAAGTGGTACGAGTAGAGAAAATGAATGGCGGACTAAACATTGTAGAGCTTTTCCATGGAACAACTATGGCCTTCAAGGACCTGGCCCTTTCTGTTGTGGGTGGACTGCTTGATTATTATTTGAACAAGAACAAGAGACACATTACTATTTTGATTGGTAATTAAAGGTTTTTCTTTATATAGTAAAAGCTCTTACGTTTTGTTTCCAGCTAGAGACTTATCCAGCCAAGATATTTGTTCATTTAGGTTGACATTTATCTGTTTATTAATTTTTCAGCTCTGATTGTGTTTTCAAGAAGTATCTATTTCCTTTTCTTCGTTGCAAATACCCTTTTCTTTCTTGTATTAATTCTAACTATTCGTGGATAATTTGATATTACCAGACCTCTGCATTTTTTTCTTTTTATTATTATTATTATTATTATTATTATTATTATTATTATTATTATTATTATTATTATACCCTCATCGGGCCTGGGCATGAAGAAAACATAGAGAGAAACAGAGATGGGGAGTATTGTGACTTGTCGTAGGTGAAGGGATAATAAGACATGTGTAACGAATATCCAAGAATATTCGGTGTTGATGTAGGCATAGAAAGAGAACCATAACTGAAGGAAGACTTAACATCGAACTGTCCTGGACAGTCTTATTCAAGTCCACAAGACCCTTCAGCTGTAGTATCGCAATGGATTGTTGGTGCCATGGGCCAGTCTACTACACTCTTAGCTCAATAAGACTATAAAGTTAATGTAAGTTTCTATTTCACTAAAAATAGCTATTTCACTAAGAATATAAAATGTTGGTTGGGCTGCTATCTTTATCTTTCACTGTTTGTTGTTGTTGTTTGTCATTTTATGTGTCACTATTAATCCCCATTTGAATAGGGGTGAACACAGTTAGGAAATGAGGTATTTAGGCCGGATGCCCTTCCAAAAGCTCCACAGTGGGATTGACTATGGGTTTGTCATATTCCGAACAACAGTTATTTCGCTAGAAATATATAGTACTAGTGGTAGCTCTAAAATTTTTTATTCTTTAACAATAGGAGCTTACATAGAAACATATTTAGTGGTGCTAGTAATATTGCAATTCTTTCTCTACTAATGACATTTGTGTACACAGGAACATCTGGTGATACTGGGAGTGCTGCTATTGAGGGCGTGAAGGGACGCAAAGGCATCGATATAATTGTGCTTCTCCCAAATGGAAGATGCACGAAGATACAAGAACTACAGATGACCACAGTATTGGCAGATAATGTTCATGTTTATAAAGGTACAGAGAAGATATATGTAAATACAGTATGTTTCGTATAGTATCTCCGGTCAGTGATACTTAGGATTATCCTAGGATGAGATGAATGTGGACACCTCTTGCTCTAAACGTAATTGACAACTTTATCATGCAGTAAAAGATGTATATATGGGAACAGCATCAGAGAGGACTGTATTTGCACAAATTTCAAAACACCATGATTAGATATCCCCTTTGATGAGTATATAGTGAGAACCTCTCCTGTAAAGATAACAGATCTCTTTGCCAAAATTAGTTTTTGGCAATAGTTTTTAAAGACTTGGTATGCAAGATATTGAAGGTCAGGAGACTCCATCATCAGATATGGATATAAAATACCTCACTGGTTTGGTATGCGCATCATTCCAAGTAATTACAATATATTATTCTTTGAAATATTAAAATGATTTTTGATGATTACCATTTAATTCCTAATATTTTGGGGGGATCTCTGTTCACAGTGGAAGGGACGTCCGATGACTTAGACGAGCCAATTAAGCAGTGTTTCAGTGACAGTGGGTTTGTTTCTGCACACAACTTGATATCCATAAATTCCATCAACTGGGGTCGAATTATGGTACAGTTAGCACATTACTTTTTCACCTATTACCAACTCTGCAGCAAAGTAGGTTCTCCGATGCAAATCATTGTACCTACTGGAGCAGCTGGTAATATTACAGGCATGTATTTATTTTTTATTTTTATTCGGAATTTGTAAAGAAAAGTAACCCTAGGGTACTCGAGGATTATCCATATTTACAAAGCAAGTCACCAACTCTAACCTCACCTAAGCTAACCTAATAATTAATTGAGTTATTTAACTTTTCATGTGGTCCTGGAGGTTATTCATCTTTACAAGATCCTTAAATCTTTATTCTGTGTTATGGGGCCGCAGCAGCGTAGTGCTTAGTTTGCTCAACCTGAGAAGAGAGGTTTAAGCTCACCACTGGGCATTGGGAAGAGCATCATGCCTTAATTCCCCAGTTCCAACCTGTCTGTGTCCGCCCCCACCTGAATGGGGATTTCCTTGGTAGCACAGTGGTTAGGGCATTGGACTTTAGTTAAACAAATTCATGTTCGGTCTCACCTTGGGGTATTAGGCAAGGCTTCCAGCCATTAATCCTTGTCATATCCCCTACCTGCTTTTGTCCACCTTCATTCGAATGAAGACTCATGGTGCCACATAAGACGACAAACAACACCAACATTCTTTGTTTTAGAATTCATAGAGTAGTATTATATCTGGACACAGTTCACTATTATACAGTATTGCAAGAAAGAACTCTAATATAAATAAGTAGTAATTATAGTATTAACCCAATGCTACTTTAATCTAGGCACAAATCAATATTTATTAAGCAAACTTTGATGCGGAATTATTGAAATTATAGTGCAATAATGCCAGCATTGCAATACTGAATTGCACCAAATTATAGTATTTTACTTTTTTATCTTCTCTTTCTCCTTTTTCCTTACCAAGTTGCTTTTCCTGCAGGAGCCATCTGATATATAGTTTTTGAATAATAATGATAATAATAATACTAATAATAATAATAATAATAATAGCAATAATGAAAAATCACTTACAATATTTACTTCACTTCCTCAGCTGGTTGCATAGCTCAGAAGATGGGACTGCCAATCACCCTAATTGCTGCGGTCAATACGAACGACATCGTTTTCAGAACTATTCTTTCAGGGGATTTCTCTGTGAAAGAAGATGTTGCACAAACATTAGCTTCTGCAATGGATATACAGGTTTATTTGGGAATTTTATCTAACACTAGAATACATTGTTTCCCTTTTTTGCGTTACTATTAATCCTCATACATCTGGATGAAAACAGATTGGAACTGGGGAATTAAAGCTAGATGCACTTCCTAATGCCCTACAGTGGGCTCGAACACGAGTTTGCTACTTTCTGAGTTGAACGCTTTAACCACTGCATTACCGTAGTCCATGACAATACTGTGGGGGCCTTATTCAAAGAAAAAACTTAGACATTTGTGGGAAGAAAATACTGAGAAGGGGATTCCCAGCCCCCTCACTCTTCCCTATTTAGTCAGCTTTTATTACTTGCAGGGGAGCACTGAGGAAGTCTTCTTGCCCCACCCTCATCAGTATACAGTACTTTGAAGTATATTTCAGCTCTTGAATAGAGTAATTAATATCTTCTGAAGAAGCCAATATATATTGAAATATTTTTAGTAACTTACTACAGCCTTTACTTAGTAATGCAGTGAATATTGCGTCTGCTTTCCACACAGTAAGTACAGAGTTCAACTATCCAGAAAGGTTTGTACAACTTTTCTTTGCCAGAAACACTGGGAGATACTGAGGAACTGCGAGTGATGGTCCTCCATGTATTTACCTGATGCTGTACAGAGGAAAGAACTCTAAAGTGTCTCACCTTTGTCAAATATTTAGGATCTTGTAAAAAAGTATAACCTCAGTGTGCTCTAGGGTTATTTGTATTTATAAGCCATGTCACCTAAGCTAACCTGACGTTACTCAACTTGACCCATCCTAACCCAACCCATCCAAACCTAACAATTTATGGGTTTCATTTAACTTTACTTTGGGTTCTGGAAGTTACTTATCTTTACAAGATCCGGTTTTCCTTGACATTAACTGACACTTATCATACCTATATTTAAAGCCTTTAAAAAAACTATAAATGCATTAAGTAGTTTCTTCAGAGCATTATTTTTTTCTTTCTCAGAATCCGTACAATGTGGAAAGATTGCTATATATTGGTGCTAATGGGAATGTGAAGAGAATTAATGAACTGATGCATGCCTTTGAACAAGAAGGGCAAGTCTCCATTCCAGATGACATACTCAGTAACATCAAGCAAATCGTTGTTGGTAAGGTTGCGCTCATCATTTGTTATAGTAGAATTTCAATTGATCCCACCTCTGGGCGTTATATAAAGTTTTGATTCCTCAGCCACACCATATGTGTCCACCCCCATCGTGGGTCTTCATAGTGATATACAAGACGAGATACTTATAGAAGTTTACCGATTTATGTGTCACTATAAATTCTCATTCATATGGAAGTGGACATGGACTTGTTTGAGCTGGGGGGAAGAAGAGTATATGCCCTTTCTAGTGAGATTAACCCTGTGTTACGGCCCTCTGAGAGCAATATATGTAAGAAATTAAAAAATAAGAATAAGAATCATTTTTAATATGAATTAATATTTACTGAAAATAAACGGGTCTGTTTATCTTTTATTTGCAGAGTCACTATCAGTTAGTGATGAGGACATCGTTGCAATAATGAAGAGAGTTTATCATGAGCAAAAATATATCCTCTGTCCCCACACAGCAACAGCTGTATTCTATCATTACCAAAGGTTTGTACAAATTATTCTGCTATATTCCTTTTGGGGATTCATTATCTGGTCAGACATATATGGGGATCATAGAGGCCGAATGGTAAGGGTACTCAAATAGTGAGTTGACTTATCCGCGATTGAGCCCTTTTTGGGGTGCTAGGAAGAGCATTCAGCCTTAATTTTCTAGCCAGTCTGTGTTCACCTTCAAATTTGGTACTAATATTGATACATAAAACAAGGATTACGAATATCTGGTCAGACAGTCATCAACTCCTGAACAATATAAAAATATAGCATGATAAGCAAATTTTTTCTTTTGCTGTTCTTATGTCACTATTAATTCCCATTATGGGGGTGGACACAGACTGATTGGAGCTGGGGAATTAAAGCTGGATGTCTTTCATAGCAGCCCACTGTAGGCTTGATTATGGGTTTGTTGCTTCCTGATTCATGTACTATAACTACTACACTATCACAGCGCCCCTTAATGTTTGCAGGATTATTTCACTTTTAATTCCCATTAAGGGAGGTTGACACAGACAAGTTGGAGTTGAGTAATGAATGCTTGATGCCATTCTTAACCCCCCACGTTGGCTCAAACATGGATATGTCACTCCCTGAGTCGAAAACTCTAGCCACTGCGCTACTGTAATTCCCTATGATGCAAAAAAAATTATAATATGAAAATGTAGGATCTTGTAAAGAAGAGTAACCCCAGGGTGGTCTAGGGTTATTGTATTTACAAGGCAAGTCGTATAACCCAACTAAAGATAACTTTTTCTGGGTTATTTAACTTTGTGGGGTTTGGGGGTTATTTTTCTTTACAAGATAAAAAAAATCAAATTCTGTAATGAATTTAATACTTAGAAGGCTCTTTGTGATTTTATAGAAAATCAGACATCCCCAGAGGTTTCATTGCAACTGCCTCACCAGCAAAATTTCCCGACGCTGTCCAACGAGCAGGAATAGAACCTGTGACCGATGGAGTGGACCACTTACAAGATCTACCTACCAGGTTTATGTGGATGAGGGAAGGTGGAAACTGGTATGCCATGCTTCGAGGCAAAATTGAGGAAATTACCCAGAATAGATAGTGCATTTTTGTTGCTTGTCAAGGGCTGCTGTTATGCTATAATCGTCCTACCAAGTGTATGTAAATGAGGAATGGTAAAGGCTGGCATGTCATGCTGTGTGCCAAAGTTGAGGAAATTACCCAGAATAGACACTTAAGTATTTATTGTGTGCAATTACCCTGAATAGACGCCAAATTATTGTTGTGTGTTTAGGTCAATTGTTATGCTAAAATTGTGGAGATGATACATTTCAATCCCTGAATTCTTATGAACCAATATTAGGGTACAAATTCACTGAGAGTGTGTTGCAGTTTATAAGAAAATGTTCTGAGAAAAATTTAAATAATTTGGATCATATTGTTGAATGAAAAGATTCCCTAAGTTATTTCTAGACAACCCAGTATCTGTTAAACTTTTTCTTATATTAAGATAATTTAGTTAGCTCCTGTAACACTGTGGATAACCCAAGCAGGGTGGTATGGGAGATAATTGTTGAAGCCCTTTATCAACTGGAAGATAAGAGGAGTAATCGAGGTATATTACCCTCAGATGAATGTGCGTGCTTTGACTGGGCCATCCCCCCTTACAAGGGGGATTGTAACCATTATATTAGAATGTATATTATTTTCAATAAACTTCACAGACATGAAAAATAAAGCCATCAACTTTACCGCGATACTAATTGTAATAGATTATGTAAATTAATAGAAAAAGGATTATATTGATATTTTAATTTCGCTTTTATGATAAATGATAATTTGAAGAATTAAACAATTATTCGTAAATATCAACTCGTTTATTTGAGACCTCCTGGATGTGAGCCAAGCACTGATCCACTGAGTTATGAGGTTATATTGTTGATGAATATATCTAAGTAAAAAGAGGATACAGCTCGCTCTGGTTCGCTTATTTTGGAAAGTCGTTCTTCTCTCTCTCTCTAAATATATATATATATATATATATATATATATATATATATATATATATATATATATATATATATATATATATATATATATATATATATATATATATATATATATATATATATATATATATATATATATATATATATATATATATATATATATATATATATATATATATATATATATATATATATGTGTGTGTGTGTGTGTGTATATATATATATAATTATTGTATTATTATTATTATTATTATTATTATTATTATTATAATATTTAGAGTCCTTTTCCATTGTAAACATCATTCTCAGCAAAAGTAATGGAACATCATACCCCCGACACTGACCGTACCTTATTTACTAGATATTTGCACCCCAATATAGTAATGTAACATATGTCCGCACTGCTTTTATACTCAACTTCCGTTGATGGGTTGCTAATTCCTTTTTTTCTCTTGGTTTCTGTATGTATATATATCGCCTCATTAGGATCCAAAATTTCTTTCAATTTTCTTTGTAGCCATTTATATATTCAGAATATTCACGTGCTTCGCGTGAAATTAAATTATATATATATATATATATATATATATATATATATATATATATATATATATATATATATATATATATATATATATATATATATATATATATATATATATATATATATATATATATATATATATATATATATATATATATATATATATATATATATATATATATATATATATATATATATATATATATATATTAAGAAGTAATAATAATAAATAACTAAATCATTTAGCAATTACTTCATAAGTAACTTTTGTAACGTGTGTGTGTATATATATATATATATATATATATATATATATATATATATATATATATATATATATATATATATATATATATAAGGTAGTAACACCATGGAAATACTAAAACTAAAAACGGAAAGCCAAAGAGCAAATTGCAAAAAATAAAGGCAACCTTCCCGGAAACGAACACGTGGTTCCGCTTGCTATTAATCGTGTCATCCGCTGACTAACACACATGACTTGTTCGAATACCTTCACTCTTAACTTCGACTGACCAAAACCACATCAATAATTGTAAAAAACTAAATAAATAAAATAAGGTTAAACAGAAACGTGAATTAAAGTTTTTCATGAGTTGAAATGAGAATATATTTAACTATATTTTAATTTAGAATGAGTAAGCAACAACTCTCAGTTGATTCAGTTGACGAGGGGAAGAAAACTTCGATATTTTGAAGTTCTCTTCCTCGGTCTTCCGGTTTGGTTTGAAGGCTGCACAAGGGGTATGTGCCTCCCAGGTGTAACAGGGTGAGAGTAATCAGTTGTCCATTAGCTATGGTGGTATCAACATCGCCATGCTCTCTCTTATTTCCTTTTCCCTATGGTGATTCTACTGAGAAAAAACAAATAATATTGTGAAGCAGATATTCGTTTGCAGTGGTATGTGTGACATAATTTTATTCAATACATTTAGTATTTTTGAGTGTGTGCATTTTTTTGTATAAAAATATACTTTTATATGTTTGAATTTATTATATTAATTGTTAATTGTTGTGATTTGCTTGGATATTCGTTACACAAGTCACAATACTCCCTATCTCTGTTTCTCTTTATGTTTTCTTTGTGCCCAGGCCCGATGAGGGTAGATTTATTTATTTATTTATTTTGGCCCGTCCTGGTGTCAAATCAAAAACAATTTATTGATATATATGACATTTTCAAGTTGGAGATGAATTAGAAAAATTATGACAATTATATTTTAGAACAGATTGTGAGGAGAAAAGATTCTTAGATTGTTAAAAATTTGTTTATTAGTAAGGATTTTTAAATTTGAATAGGACTGTCCAGGATAGTTCGATGTTAAGTCGTCCTTCAGTTACGGTTATTTGTTATGCCTACATCATCACTGAATATTCTTGGATATTCATTACACACCTCTTATTAGCCCTTCACATCTGACAAGTCATTACACTCTCCATCTCTGTTACTTTTTACTTAATGTATTCTTCGTGCCCAGGCTCGGTGGGGGCTGTTTTATTTTATTTTATTTTTTGGCCCGTCTTGATGTCACAATCATAAACAAAAAGGTGTTGCTCTGACTCGGCCATCCTTTTGATAAGAAATTAAGGCTCTTGTATTGTAGGTGATATAATAATAATACTAATAATTGTATTAATAACAAATTGCAGGGTTATTGTTCTTACTACTACTAATACTACTGCTGCTACTACTACTATTACTACTAATAATAATAATTATAATAAAAAGCAGTGCTACTGTTACTACTAATACTACTACTACTATTATTGCTGCTACTACTACTAATAATAATACATACATACAACATACATAGGCCTCGATCCCCCCTCTGTCATTAACTAAGATATTCACCATTATTAATGGCTACCCGTGAACGACAATTCAATACATATAAAAATAAAAATAAGTTTTACTTGAAATAAGTGGTAATAACTAAGTAAATGAAAACTACGCGAGTATAATAAGAATCATTACTTATAAACTATTTATTTGCTGGTCACGGATATTTTATAACTAGATTTTTCTTATTATGATTATTCTGATTATTTATTTATGACGCATTTCCAGTCCTTGCTGTTTTTAATGGTTATATATTTACTTTTGTTCATATTCTTTTTGTTGTTGTTCTTCTTCTTCTTCCTCTTCTTCTTCTTCTTATTATTATTATTATTATTATTATTATTATTATTATTATAACTCGGTATTTTATTATTATTATTATTATTATTATTATTATTATTATTATTATTATTATTATTATTATTATGCTGTAGTAGTAGTAATAGCTATTATAATGCCTCGAAGGAATAGCGTTATAATTTAACCTCAGTATTTCAGGTAATAACTTATTTTATACAGAAAGTAATAATTCAAGTAATTAACAAATAAAGACATTTTTCTAAAGTTAGAATTAAGTATAATACTCAAATAAGTCCCTTTATTAACTCTGTTGGCCAATCACAGCAGAGACTTTCAGTCTTCCTTGCAGAATAACCAATGAACGGACAGCTCTAGGGAATAGAGGGAGAGACAAATCTTTAATAAGAATCTGATCGAGTTCACTAATATACGCAATACTGAATGAAGTGCAAGGCGGGAGTTGGAGCAGCCAATAAGAGCAGATATTTGAATGTTACTCACTGCTATCGACCAATCTTACAGACAGCTCAGAGATGAGGCGGAGCTATATCACATATATGAATCTATTTGAGTTTATTAATATACACAATACTCAACTGCAAACTAAGAGCTGACTTAGCCAGTAACAAAAAGATATTTCCATATTACTCGTAGCAGTTAAGTAACTATATAGACAGCTCTAGAGAAAAGAGGCGGAGCTAACGTGCACGTATGAATGAAATTAAGTTTCTTAATATTAAAATATTCCTAAAATAAACAATCTTAGTAAATAAAGATAAACTACATACTGTTTCTCGTTTATCTTCTGTTCTTACCTCCAACCTTCATATTATTAATCTAAAGGTGCGGCCACACGTGCCCTCGAACATTTGCTGGAAACAAGTACTTAGCAAGCTCACTAACAAGCTTGTTAACTGTCTTGTCCACGAGAGGTTGGTACAACTAGCTGGCAGCAGTGGTGTGGACGAGGCTATATGGTAGCTAACATGTTACCCATACATCACAATCTGACAGTGTGCTCTTCACCCCACCTCTGCTACTAACATGCTGTCAACATGATCATTAACTTGTTAGAGCACACATGTCCACACGGTGTTGCTATCGTGTAAACTAACATTCTTCAAATCGTGTTGCCAGCACATGTTCGAAAGCACGTGTAGACGCACCCTAAAGTAATTTTAAATTCAGATCCTCTTTACGTAAAGAAAATACTATTCATCTATTATTTTCTGACTTTATATCCAAACTTAATTTTTTTTTTTACTAGCCTTCTTCTCATTGACCTACAATCACAGTTCTTTCCATTTTACCCAGTGGACTGTAGCTCACTTTGTCTCAGGAACTACCATTGTGTGACGATTTTTCTATTTGCTTTATGAGGTTTGCATGCTCATTTTGTATTTACTGGAGATGGGGGGAATGGGAGAAAGGGGGAAGATAAGAGGGGAGTTGGGTAAGATGGGTAAATACTCTCCTACTGAACTGGAGAGAAATAAAAAGGTTAAGAGATTGAATTAGACTATGGAAGTAATGAGATGAATAAATATATA
This sequence comes from Halocaridina rubra, assembly GCA_037179515.1. Classification (NCBI taxonomy): domain Eukaryota; kingdom Metazoa; phylum Arthropoda; class Malacostraca; order Decapoda; family Atyidae; genus Halocaridina; species Halocaridina rubra. Next base: position 33,474 of record JAXCGZ010021246.1, on the reverse strand, counting down.
AATGATTAATATAAATAGTGTATACACACACACACACACACACAAACCAACCATGATCCACCGTTATAAGGGGGTGGTTGAGCCTGAGCAAAAAACTTGACTCTTTGGTGAAATGAAAATACAAAAGAAGGGGACTATCAGTTCCCTCAGAGCACCCCATTTATTCGACTTTTACTACATGTAGGGGAATAAAGAGAAGGTATATTTGTCCCCTCAAGGGAAAAATAAACAATGTCGTTAAAGCACAAAGTATTCTGTAGGTATTCTTGCATACACAACAGAATAGACATCATATAAATGCATACTGAGATTACTTAGAATATTTACTAATATATTTGTGGATGCAATATATTATTTCTTTAACGTGAACATACACAAAGAAATCAATAATAAATAAATAATAAAATTAGGATAGTTATTCCTATAAAATAGTATATCTAAACGGATTGAGACTAGGAATCAACAGCCTGTATGAGTGTTTAGACTTTTGGCTAATGAGCTTCAGGTTTTGTTTTCGTTTTTTTTTTCCATAATGTAAGGTAATAATAATGGGTAAGAGTGCAAGAAGACCCATGTTTGGGAATTCAGTACCGGGAGAGGAACTTCAGGAACCTGTGAAAGAAGAATATATAGGGGTTAATGTATTGACAATGCATAAAAATGGTTATATAATGGCAGCTTATGTTTTCTTAGTATCAAAAGGTGGTCTTCGGGCTTATGAACAAGGAAATCTTCAGTAATATTTACATGACTTATGTGAGACCTAAGCTTGAATATGCAGCACCCTCTTGAAATCCACACTTGTTGAATCACATCTATAATTGGAGACAGTTTAAAAAATATGCTACAAAGCTAGTGACAGAGATACGTAATGTCAGTTATGAGAAAAGGCTGAAGGAGTTAGAATTCCCATCATATGAAGCTAGAAAAAAGAGGGGGGTATGATGGTGGTATGTAATTTCTTTTATTGTTTG
>JAXCGZ010021246.1:15000-20000 GCA_037179515.1 Halocaridina rubra | reverse complement strand
GACTTACCATTAAGCTAGAAGAATGAGGGGGAATATGGTGATGGTTTTTAAGATCCTTCGTGGCGTTGACAGAGTGAATAAGGTTCATTATCTTGTTATGGCTAGGTCTGAAAAGAGAGGTCATAGTTTGGAGCTTCGTATGAAAAAACGTCTTTGCAGGATGTGAGGAAGTACTTTTTTATTTTTAGTGTAACAGTAGTTGATGATTGGAATTCACTAAGCGAGGAGGTAGTTAATGCTAAATCAATTCATAGTTTCAAGAACTAATATGATAGGTATCACTGAGTACAAACATGGAACGGACCAGAAGATGGGGAATTACGAGAATAGGGATCTTTCACGTAATCACAAGTAGGTAATTACTGTGCTTTATAGGATAACTGATAAGTATATGAATGTATGCCTTTAAGTATTTATGCATGCATGTATATATAAATACATACTTTGATGTTCCATATATTTATACATACATACATACATGCATACATACATATATACATACATACATACAGACATATATATATATATATATATATATATATATATATATATATATATATATATATATATATATATATATAAATATATATATATATATATATATATATATATATATATATATATATATATATATATATATATATATATATATATATATATATATATATATAAGTGCGCGCGTACATACATACATACATAAATACATACATACATACAGACATATATATATATATATATATATATATATATATATATATATATATATATATATATATATATATATATATATAAGTGCGTGCGTACATACATACATACATACATACATACATACATAAAGCAGCAGAGTATGTGAGTATGTGTGTGCGTGCGTGCTTGTGAATGGTAACAAATCGCTACCTTGGCTACATACGAATATATTTGTAGTTAAGGTTTCCAAAGCTTTTCTGCGATCGATGTCACTGAAAGATTTGTAGCAGTTTGCACTTTAAAGGTGACATATTATAATATGGCGATAAATATAAGCAAATATGAGAACATAAACATACTCATTGTCATAAACACACTTACTCATCAATGAATAATGAATGAATGTAGTGCACTAAGTAATAAGTATGCGTATGACCATATACACACTGCAAGACTCAAGTGTAATAGGTGCCCTTCCAAGCTTATATATGAACAATTACCTCAACATAAACATACCCATTTCATGTATAAACTCATTTTTCAATGAATAACGGTTAAATGTATTGCACTATGTATTAAATACATGTATATCCATATGAACACTCAAAGACTCGAGTATAATAAGTGCCTCTCTAAGCGATAAACAACAGCAATATGCCAGTATAAATATCCTCACTTTTATATACACTCATTTTCCAATGAATAAGGTATGAATGCAATACATTACATATTAAATATACATATATGGTGCTCTTTAATCTTACACGGTAATTTGCTTCCTCACCCCCCCCTTCCTCGTATTAGTCAAACAGTGCAACTATTCAAGCCCCTAACATAGAAGTGCTTATGTATCTTGCATATAACGTAGTCTCCGTGGCAAAATGGTAGCGTCCGCAACTCTGAGGCGTCAGGTCGAGGATTCGCTGCCCGTCACGGTCTGAGGTTAGCAAGGGCATGCACTCAGGGTAACGATTACATCCGCCAAAACAAGTCCTTCGCAAGAAGGCAACCGTCCTAACCCTTAGTTGAAAAGAGAGTTCGTGACGTAAAACCGAAACCTGTATCTTGCATTATAACTTATTTCTAACCTCCATCATACTTCAAATCATGTATAGATTACTAAACTGTAGTTAAAATAAGTGGGGTTTTTTATTCTATATTTTATGTATCATTATTACGCCCCATTTGGGGGTGGACACACACGATTTGAAGCTAGGGAATTAAGGCTAAAGAGCCTTCCTATCTTCCCTCCATGGTCTCAAATGTGAATCAATCACCTCCTGAGTTGAGTATTTTAGCACTGTACTATGGCAGTCCTTAGTAAAGGATACATAATACAACTTACATTCTTTGTAGTAACTGGACAGTAGTTACTATAAAGTATATATGTGGAGGGAAAATTGTTTGATTTTTTCTATAGTATTCCCAGTCGTGTATGAGCAAAACTGCATATTTTAAAACCATATAAGATGTGAGCTCACTTTATATATTCTCATATAAACACATCAGGATTTGAGGATTCGGTTTTACGTCACGAACTCCCTTTTCTACTAAGGGCTAGGACGGTTGCCTTCTTACGAAGGACTTGTTTTGGCAGATGTAATCGTTACCCTGAGTGTATGCCCTTACTAACCTCAGTCCGTGACGGGGCTCATATAAACACATCTTCATATGTTAAAACATGGGGACTACCGTAGCATATCAGTAGAATGCTCGACTCGAGAGGTGAAGGACCTGAATTCGAACCCATAACGGGATGATAGAAAGGGCATTTTATCTTAATTTACCAGCTTCATTCCAACTTTGTGCATCCATTATCAGGAACTAGTATTAACACATAAAACGTGAAAACAAATCAAATGCTAAAACATGAAACATATTTCAGCCCTCGACAAGGACTGGAACCTACAACACATTTGATAACCCATCAGTGTGCATAACGTATAACCAATTGTTTTCCACAGAGGGTCTAGAGTTGGAAGCGCCTTATGCTCATTACTGTATTGTCTAGAGTGTTGTAGGCTTGGATCCTTGCCAGAGTCAATAGTAGATTTTGTATATATTATATCCACTCCGAGACTCGACTATAATGAGCGTCCTTCCAGTCTATAAATCAAAACAAATGAGCCAGTGTAGAAATACCCACCGTCACATACATACATTCTCTTTAAGGAAGGGTATATTAGTACAATGTACCATGTATTGAAGTATACATATATACAAAATCAATAAATATAATTATATGTGAAAACATAAAACATTTCTGGCCTTGACCAGGATTCGAATATATAATCCAACTAGCAAGATGCTACTGACTGAATCACTGATGCTATAAATGAAGTTGGAAACCTCTCATCTAGATGCTGGAGCTAGGGAATGCACATTTTGTACTGAAAGTCTGTTAACTTTTTTCCATATCCCAACCTCACTCGTAGCTTGGTTTTGCATTTAATTACAATCCTTGAGTATGAAGGCTCTAGAAAAAGAGGCCATAGACCTTTACTTTCACTTTTCTCTATTATGAGGGGAAGAATGCCACTTCGGTGTCTCCCTGCTTGTCGTAAAAGTCAACAAAGTGGAGCTGAACGAGGGGACTTGGAATCCCTCTTTTGTATTTTCATTTCACACAGTCAATTCTTTTTTTGCTTTTTTGACTCAGCCACCCACCTTACAAATGGGACATTTTATATATAGAGAGAAAGACATCAAAAGGATTGCTATTTCTACCCAGTCTCTTAAAGACTAAACTTGGTTTTGATCAGATGTTTTATGGCCAGATGCCCTTCCTGACACCAACCCTCCCTTATAATCATGGCTTAGGATATGTATTGAGTTGAGCTGGCTTGCTACCCCAGTTACTGGATTGAACAGGATCAAGGAATGTGTTTAATGAAGAGCTTACAGACAGTACATAAGGCCTCACACACACACACACATACATCCAAACACACATACAGAAAATCATACAAGACATGCAATCACGTGATTCTATGATGTCTATGACCTCATCATTGTATAGAATCAGAAGCGAGTACACAGATACAATAATTTTTACCATTTAAAATATTCACAGCGGATATTGTTTGCCGTTTTACATGTCACTATTAATCCTCATTAAGGGGGTGGGCACAGACAGGTTGGAGCTGAGGAATGAAGGCTGGATAACCATCCTAATGCACCATAGTGTTTTCGATCACGGGTCTGTCACTTCCCAATAAGAGAAAACTGCACCACTGCAATTCCCAAAACCTTATAGGAAAAAAAATGAAATTGTACATACATACATACATACATACATACATACATACATACATATATACATAAATGCATACATACATACATACATACATACATACATACATACATACATACATACAAGGCCTGAAAGCTGTAATCCATCGGCAGTAAGATTCAGTGCATGTATACCGAGGATATCTTTTTGAACATATAACTGAAAAGCAAAGCCGTAACTGGATTTTATCAATATTCTTGTAAAAGGGGCTTGTATGTGTACCAAACAGTGTGTGTGCGTGTTATAGAGCACATATGTGTTTGTATATATACCTTGCTAGATTATCTACAATTCAACCTCATTTCTGGGGTAGGGAATGGTGTTGTTTTAGCTTCGTTACTGCTCCATTTAGCAAGAAAACTGCGATGCAGTGGCGCACTCTAGTAGCTGGGTGGGACATCAGCGTCAATTGTCTGCTAGTAGGGGAGTGAGGGATCTAATATACATTAGCTCCAATATTAACAAACAAACACTCAAATACATAATAATTATACTAAAACCACAACTTACCATACTCTAAATATGATCTCGATGCTTTAACAAGTGCATACATACCGTCTCTTGGTAGAGGAGTGGAGTTTCGAATGTGTTAGTTCTCTAACTACCTTGACCTGTCATGTGTCTAAGCAGCAGAAGTAAATACTCTATTAAGGTTCCAGGAGAGTGTATATGAATATTTTTTTTATTTGCATATATACATACATTCATTCATGCCTATATATATATATATATATATATATATATATATATATATATATATATATATATATATATATATATATATATATATATATATATATATATATATATATATTTGCACTCATGAATGTTTCTTATTTTTCTTATGTAAAAATGCATGCTTGTATGGATGCTTGTACTTTTATGTGATTACCTAATTGTGTTTACGGGAAAGAGCCCAAAGCTCGTATCTTCCCGTCTCCTCATCGGTTCCATTTTAGACTTAGTGATACTTATCATACCTGTCCTTAAAACTATGGATTGAGATACCATTAACTACCTC
>JAXCGZ010021246.1:2500-10000 GCA_037179515.1 Halocaridina rubra | reverse complement strand
AGGAGGAGAAAAAACATAAATGCCTGGCAAACCTACAAAAGAGCAAGAAATGACTACCTAAGTAAAAGGAGAGAGGCAGAGAGAGATTATGAGAGGGACATCACCAGGAAGGCTAAAGAAAATCCCAAGCTTTTCCACAGCTTTATCAGAGGAAAACTGAAGGTAAAAGAACAGGTTTTAAGGCTAAAGAGAGCGGATGGAAGCATCACTGAGACGGACGAAGAGATCTGCAAAGAATTGAACAAGGAGTTTCAGTCAGTATTTACAGTAGAAAATACCCCACCCCCTCAGATTGCAGTGATAGAAGCTCAAGGGCCGGTACTAGAGAACATCAACCTTACAGCCACAGAGGTATGCAAAGCGCTGATGGATTTAGATGTTCATAAAGCTACAGGTCCTGATGACATATCCCCTCATGTGCTTAAAAAATGCGCAAACACAATATCAGTGGCACTAAGTATCATATTTAAGGAGTCACTGGAGTCGGGGGAGATTCCAAGATGCTGGAAACAAGCAAATGTGATACCTATCTTCAAAAAGGGAAGGAGGGATACGGCTCTGAACTATAGACCAGTTTCCTTGACCAGCATAGTTTGCAAACTTATGGAGAAACTACTAAGGAAACATATCTCTCTTCACTTGGAATCCTTCAACTTTTTGTCAGTGAGGCAACATGGCTTCAGAGAAGGAAGATCAACAGTAACAAACTTATTAGAATTTTATGATGAGGTAAGCCAAATCTTACAGGAAAGAGAGGGCTGGGCAGATTGCATATTCCTAGACTTCCAGAAAGCGTTTGACACTGTTCCACATGGGAGACTTATTAGGAAGCTGCAAGCAATGGCTAGAATAGGTGGAAATGTCTTGGAATGGATAAAAACTTACTTAGAAGGAAGGGAAGAGGGTTAGAGTAAGACACTCAGTGTCTGAATGGAGAAGAGTTAGTAGTGGAGTTCCACAGGGTTCAGTTTTAGGGCCACTTTTGTTCCTTGTATATGTAAATGACCTACCAGAGTCTGTAAATTCATTCATGAATATGTTTGCAGATGATGCAAAGATTGTGAAGAAAGTAAAAAACGAGAACAATGGTAGAGAACTTCAGGAGGATCTAAATAATCTGCATGAGTGGTCAGAAAAGTGGCTAATGAAATTCAATACCTCAAAATGTAAGGTAATGAGAATGGGTACAAGTGCAAGAAGGCCCAAGCTTGACTACTCGGTGGCTGGAGTACAACTTCAAGAGACAGAAAATGAGAGAGATCTAGGAGTAAACATACTGGCAGATTTGTCTCCAGAAATACATATAAATGGCGTAGTAAGGGCAGCATATGCATTCTTATCAAACGTAAGGGTAGCCTTCAGGCACATGGACAAGGAAATGTTCAGAAATATTTATGTAACCTATGTGAGGCCAAAACTCGAATATGCAGCCCCCTTTTGGAATCCGCACTTGAAAAAGCACATAGCTAAGCTTGAAAAAGTTCAAAGACATGCCACGAAACTGGTGCCAGAAATACGCAATCTCGGTTATGATGAGAGGCTGAGGGAATTAGACTTGCCATCACTCGAAGCTAGAAGAGTAAGGGGGGATATGGTGACAGTCTTTAAATTCCTTCATGGTTATGATAGAGTGGATAGGGATCGATATTTCGATATGGCTGGCTCTAGAACTAGAGGTCATAGTTTGAAGCTTCGGAAGAAAACTTGTTTGCTGGATGTAAGGAAATACTTTTTCAGTGTAAGAGTAGTTGATAATTGGAATTGGCTAAGCGAGGAGGTAGTTAATGCTATCTCAATCCATAGTTTTAAGGACAGGTATGATAAGTATCACTAAGTCTAAAAATGGAACCGATGAGGAGACGGGAAGATACGAGCTTTGGGCTCTTTCCCGTAAACACAATTAGGTAATCACACACATGCATGTATATTTGTATGAAGAAATTCACGTATGTGTTATACCTATGTATCGCCTTGTTAATAAACAGTTTTTATATATAAGGTCTGTCTACTATCTATGTATCTATCTATCTGTCTTTATATATATATATATATATATATATATATATATATATATATATATATATATATATATATATATATATATATATATATATATATATATAAACCGATCATAGTCTTAATTCACTCATTTTTAAATCCCAGTTATCAATCCTTCTCCTTTATTAAAAAATTTTCTTATATCCACGTGGGGTCACTGTGTGCGTCTAACCACCTACTTCTTTGTCTCTCACACTACTGCAATTTTCGTATATGTTCGTGTTTTGTAAATAAGATTTAATATAATAATGGAACGCTTAGTGTAAAAAAAAAAACATTACCTATGTACTTAAATATTAAACGTGGCCAAGAAAGGAGGTCTGTATACCTATATCTATCTATAACTATTTGTACATTCATGCGTGTGTATGTATGTATGTATGTATGTATGTATGTATGTATGTATGTATGTATGTATGTATGTATGTATGTATGTATATATATGTTTAATATATTGTATTCAGTAGTTTGTCAATAAAATACTACTACTGCTATGTATGTATGCATGTATGTACTTACCTAATTGTATTTACTTAATTGTGTTTACGGGAAAGAGCCCAAAGCTCGTATCTTCCCGTCTCCTCATCGGTTCCATTTTATACTTAGTGATACTTATCATACCTGTCCTTAAAACTATGGATTGAGATACCATTAACTACCTCCTCGCTTAGCCAATTCCAATTATCAACTACTCTTACACTGAAAAACTATTTCCTTACATCCTGCAAAGAAGTTTTCTTACCAAGCTTCAAACTATGACCTCTAGTTCTAGAGCCAGCCATATCAAAATATCGATCCCTATCCACTCTATCATAACCATGAAGGAATTTAAAGACTGTCACCATATCCCCCCTCACTCTTCTAGCTTCGAGTGATGGTAAGTCTAATTCCCTCAGCCTCTCATCATAACTGAGATTGCGTATTTCTGGCACCAGTTTCGTGGCATGTCTTTGAACTTTTTCAAGCTTAGCTATGTGCTTTTTCAAGTGCGGATTCCAAAAGGGGGCTGCATATTCGAGTTTTGGCCTCACATAGGTTACATAAATATTTCTGAACATTTCCTTGTCCATGTGCCTGAAGGCTACCCTTACATTTGATAAGAATGCATATGCTGCCCTTACTATGCCATTTATATGTATTTCTGGAGACAAATCTGCCAGTGTGTGTGTGTGTGTGTGTGTGTGTGTGTGTGTGTGTGTGTGTGTGTGTGTGGTGTGTGTGTGATTACCTAATTGTGATTACTTAATTGTGTTTACGGGAAAGAACCCAAAGCTCGTATCTTCCCGTCTCCTCATCGGTTCCATTTTATACTTAGTGATACTTATCATACCTGTCCTTAAAACTATGGATTGAGATACCATTAACTACCTCCTCGCTTAGCCAATTCCAATTATCAACTACTCTTACACTGAAAAACTATTTCCTTACATCCTGCAAAGAAGTGTGTGTGTGTGTGTGTGTGTGTGGGTGTGTGTGTGTGTGTGTGTGTGTGTGTGTGTGTGTGTGAAGATACATAGATAGATAGAGAAATGCATAGGTAGACATATAGAGACATAGAAAGACAGATGGATAATGAGAGGAATAGACAGTTAGCAACCATTACGATATATTATATTATAAACCTTTATAACTAGCAAGCATTAACGGCTCACCTCCTACTATTTCCAGACAACGATGTCTGATTGGAAGAAGACCTTCATAGAGGCGGAGCAAGATAGAGGAGAGGCGGCGCTACAGAACGTTGAGCCAATCAGATTACAAGTAGTGCATTACGTCACAGTATGCCTCTTCGTCACAGGAACTATACTGATTATATCAACATTATGTGGTATATTAGCATTAGTAAGTATACATTAGTAAGTAAATTAAGATAAGCTCAGACTAAATAATAAGCAAAAAAAAAATTAAAAAAATTAAAAAATATATATATATAATATATATATATATATATATATATATATATATATATATATATATATATATATATATATATATATATATATATATATATATATATATATATATATATATATATATATATATATATATATATATATATATATATATATATATATATATATGTATGATATATATATATATATATATATATATATATATATATATATATATATATATATATATATATATATATATATATATAACCAAATAAGCGCATTACATATGTGAAAACATGAATCACTTTTTACCCCGACCGGGACTTGAACCTAGGACTTATAATTACTAAGTCAAGGCTCTACCAACTACACCACAGAAGATTAAAAGGAATCCAACCTTATAGCTTATATCTGCTATACTTAGGAATGAACGCATTCTATCTGAATGCCACTATGTTCATATTACAGATTCCCCAACCTTCCTCGTGGTTTCATTTTCGCATTTAAGTCAATTCCCAATCTCATTCGGGCTATTTTGGTTATTTGGTTATTGTATTGCCCGAATGAGATTGGGAATTGACTTAAATGCGAAAATCAAGCCACGAATGAGGTTGGGGAATCTGTAATATGAACATAGTGGCATTCAGATAGAATGTGTTCATTCCTAAGTATAGCAGATATAAGCTATAAGGTTGGATTCCTTTTAACCTTCTGCGATGTAGTTGGTAGCGCCTTGACTTAGTAATTATAAGTCCTAGGTTCAAGTCCCGGTCGGGGTAAAATGTGATTCATGTTTTCACATATGTAATGTACTTATTTGGTTATTGTATAGCCCGAATGAGATTGGGAATTGAATTAAATGCGAAAATCAAGCCACGAGTGAGGTTGGGGAATCTGTAATATGAACATAATGGCATTCAGATAGAATGCATTCATTCCTAAGTATAGCAGATATAAGCTATAAGGTTGGATTTCTTTTAACCTTCTGTGGTGTAATTGGTAGCGCCTTGACTTGGTAATTATAAGTCCTAGCTTCAAGTCCCGGTCGGGGTAAAAAATGATTCATGTTTTCACATATGTAATGTGCTTATTTGGTTATTGTATAGCCCGAATGATATTGGGTATTGAATTGAATGCGAAAATGAAGCCATGAGTGAGGTTGGGGAATCTGTAATATGAACATAGTGGCATTCAGATAGAATGCGTTCATTCCTAAGTATAGCAGATATAAGCTATAAGGTTGGATTCCTTTTAATCTTCTGTGGTGTAGTTGGTAGCGCCTTGACTTAGTAATTATAAGTCCTAGGTTCAAGTCCCGGTTGGGGTAAAAATGATTAACACACACACACACACACACACACATATATATATATATATATATATATATATATATATATATATATATATATAGAGAGAGAGAGAGAGAGAGAGAGAGAGAGAGAGAGAGAGAGAGAGAGAGAGAGAGGAGAGAGGCATAATAATATAATTCAAGTGTATCTTGATCTAAAATTAAAAATACATATTTTCTTTATAGTCCAAACTGGATATTTGAGAAGAAGGGTTTGTGTGAGTGTGGGTATGTGTGCGCGCATGTGGTGTGTGTGTGTGTGTGTGTGTGTGTGTGTGTGTAAGTTGGCGTGATATCAAGCAATAGGGTCTTCACCAGATAATATTTTACATACTGGCTCTAGAATTTTTACGTTGTATTGTTGTTGTTGCTGCTGCTGCTGTTGTCGTCGTTGTTGTTGTTGTTGTTGTTGTTTTCGCTGTCGTCGTCGTTGTTGTTGTTGTTAGTATAGCAATAATAATAATAATAATAATAATAATAATAATGATTATTATTATTATTATTAATATTATTATCATTATTATTATTATAACTATTATTATTATTATTATTATTATTATTATTATTATTATTATTATTATTATTACTACTACTACTATCTGCAGAAAGGCGGTGAGTGGGCGGTAGGCGCTGGTGGTTGTGTGGGCGTGGAGGCTGTTTTGGCAGGGGCTGTGGTGACCTGGCTTGGCCGAGGACTTTCCAACACAGCTATTGCTCAAGGTAAGACACAAAGAGCGGATCTGTCGTCATCTCAGGGCCTAATCCTCCATATCTCTAGGTCCTAAGTACTTTGACTATTTTTTTCTGTCTGTCGTTTTCCTGTGTATCATTACCTCATCTCTGCCTTGTCCATAACCTTTTTCTTTTTCTTTGACTTAATGTTTTCTCGTGCCCGGGCCTTTATTGATGAAGACAGTTTTTTGCCTGTCCCGGTGTCACACTCATGAAAAAAATAATATATATATGTGTGTGTGTGTGTGTGTGTGTGTGTGTGTATGTGTGTGTGTGTGTGTGTGTGTGTGTGTGTTAGGATATATATATTATATATATATATATATATATATATATATATATATATATATATATATATATATATATATATATATAGTGTGTGTGTGTGTGTGTGTGTGTGTGTGTGTGTGTGTGTGTGTGTGTGTGTGTGTGTGTGTGTGTGATTACCTAATTGTGATTACCTAATTGTGTTTTCGGGAAAGAGCCCAAAGCTCGTATCTTCCCGTCTCCTCATCGGTTCCATTTTATACTTAGTGATACTTATCATACCTGTCCTTAAAACTATGGATTGAGATAGCATTAACTACCTCCTCGCTTAGCCAATTCCAATTATCAACTACTCTTACACTGAAAAACTATTTCCTTACATCCTGCGAAGAAGTTTTCTTACGAAGCTTTAAACTATGACCTCTAGTTCTAGAGCCAGCCATATCAAAATATCGATCCCTATCCACTCTATCATAACCATGAAGGAATTTAAAGACTGTCACCATATCCCCCCCTCACTCTTCTAGCTTCGAGTGATGGTAAGTCTAATTCCCTCAGCCTCTCATCATAACTGAGATTGCGTATTTCTGGCACCAGTTTCGTGGCATGTCTTTGAACTTTTTCAAGCTTAGCTATGTGCTTTTTCAAGTGCGGATTCCAAAAGGGGGCTGCATATTCGAGTTTTGGCCTCACATAGGTTACATAAATATTTCTGAACATTTCCTTGTCCATGTGCCTGAAGGCTACCCTTACATTTGATAAGAATGCATATGCTGCCCTTACTATGCCATTTATATGTATTTCTGGAGACAAATCTGCCAGTATGTTTACTCCTAGATCTCTCTCATTTTCTGTCTCTTGAAGTTGTACTCCAGCCACCGAGTAGTCAAGCTTGGGCCTTCTTGCACTTGTACCCATTCTCATTACCTTACATTTTGAAGTATTGAATTTCATTAGCCACTTTTATGACCACTCATGCAGATTATTTAGATCCTCCTGAAGTTCTCTACCATTGTTCTCGTTTTTTACTTTCTTCACAATCTTTGCATCATCTGCAAACATATTCATGAATGAATTTACAGACTCTGGTAGGTCATTTACATATACAAGGAACAAAAGTGGCCCTAAAACTGAACCCTGTGGAACTCCACTACTAACTCTTCTCCATTCAGACACTGAGTGTCTTACTCTAACCCTCTG
>JAXCGZ010021245.1:17500-63471 GCA_037179515.1 Halocaridina rubra | reverse complement strand
CAACAACAGAAACAATATCAACAACAGAAACAATATCAACAACATCAACAGCAACAACAGCAGCAGCAACAACAACAACAGCAACAACATCAACATCGACAACATCAGTAACATCAACAACATCAGCTAGAGCAACCCAAACGATATTAACAGCAACAGGACCAACGGCAACAGCAACAAGCCCAACAGCAATAAGACTAACAGCAACAAGACCAACAGCAACAAGACCAACGGCAACAGCAACAAGACCAACAGCAATAAGACTAACAGCAGCAAGACCAACAACAACAAGACCAACAGCAACAAGACCAACAGCAATAAGACCAACAGCAACAAGACCAATAAAAACAAGACCAACAGCAACATGACCATGACCAACTAGACCAAGACCGATAGCAACAAGACCAAGACTAACAGCAACAAAGCAGAATTTTGGTAAGTAAATTATTAACTAATTGTTTACCGGTTGTAGACTAAGAACATAAGTATGCAAAAGTTTATCTTCCACTTAACTCTTCTGAAAATGGAATATACACTTTCTTTTTACCTTTGTATCACTATGCATCCCCATTATAGGAGTGGATACAGACAGGCTAGAGCTGGGGAAATAAGACTGGATGCCCTACCTAAAGTCCCGCTGTGGATGCGATCGTGGATCTGTAACCTCACGAGACGTGCATTTTAACCACTGCGCCACCGCAGTGATGAGACGTCTTTTTTTTTTCATTATTAGCTGTTCCTCTCTTCATTATATAGGGTCGATGTTTTTCACTAGCCTCTTAGAGGCTATCATTTCCCATTGGTACGTATCTTTATGGCCAAATACCTATGCATACACCAACCTTTTTTCATATACCTGGGCTTGAAACCAGCTCCTAATTAAGCTGGTCTGCTCCACCAATCACTGAATTATGTGCATCAAGAGAAGTTATTACCGTCAGACGCCTTTACTAACACTTGAATTTCCATTTTTCCGTGCTTAAAACCTGCACTGAATCAAGCTGGTTTCCTCCCCAGTGGCAATATATTATATTTAACAAAAATTAGTTAGTGTTATATATCTGTCTAGATATATGGCAAGCTGACCTTTCTAACAACAACCTCTCTAATATTCCGGATTTGGAACAGGCACTAAGGTGACCTGGCTTCCTTCTCCAGTGCCACTCTTATGCTTGATTTCTTGCTGGCTTGATGGCCAGATGCCCTTCCTGACGCCAATCAATTCTCTTTATTCGAGCTTGACACTGGCATTAAATAAGGATGTGGTTGTATATGTAGAAAGAGAGCAAATGGTAAGATTAATGTTTTATTTCTCACTAACTTTACATCCAGATGCCCTTCCTAACACCAAAATATTCCCTTTATCCTGCCATGGGACCTGTTCTATTTTAAGCTGGTTTGCTCCCCATGTTGTTATCTTCTGTTTTAAAAGAAAATTAGTTATTAACGACCGCATGCCCTTCCTAGCACCTGCGTTCTCCATTTATCAAGGAAGAAGGTATATAGTCGGTCTCTGATATCACTGTCCCTTGTCTCTTCCTTCCATTAATGACCTTTAACCTTTAGACTTTTAAAAAGAAAATCAAGTTACTAATACCGTGTTATTAAATTAGTGTTGTTTGTTTATTTGTTTTGTTTGAATATCCTGAGGAAAAGTTATTGAATTAGTGGGGCTTTTTTCCTAGACGAAATAATTAAATTAGAGTTTTATTATATGTTGTAAGACGAGGTTTAATATCTTTGCCTCCTGCTGAATCATGCCCTCCCCCTGCAGAGCCATGCCCCCTCCACTTGTTGCATCCAGGGGAAAAGATTTCATGAGAGGAAATGAGAAGATATCATGTCATGACATCGTAATGTAGCCATTTCGTTAAGCTCCAGAACTGACGCCTAATACTAAAAAAAAATAAAAAAATAAAAAGTAAAAAAAGGAATATTTTAATATATAAATATTTAGTAAAGATTATAGGAGCATAAATAAGAGGATATATATAAGAATAAGCACATTAATGCGTAATTAAATTAATTAAATGAGAAAAGAGAAGCTGTATAGTCCACCTAAGGGAATTGAACACGGGACTTTTTAGGTAAAGACCATGTTTTGCATCCTTTGAGATACTGAAGGGTATTAATATTATATTGCTATTACTACTACTACTACTAATAATAATAAATTTGCTACTTTTACTACTATTATTACTACTACTAATACTTCTGCTACTACTATTGCTTTCGCAGCTACTGAAGTTAGTGTTACAGCATGGCTGCTACAGTATATTTATAATAAGTTTCAAGAGTAATATTTTATTAACGTAAATGCATTATATTTAAAAAAAAAATCCATATCTTTCAGTAACAACAAATAAATGATATTGTACTCAATAGAGGCAAAGAGAAAATAAAAGACTTCAAAAACAACCTTTTTATTTTTATTTTTAAATCCTGTTTTCCATTTTGTGCTTAAAAAAGTGAAGTACAAGTCCCTATTGTGAGGTATCCTTAATCACCTCCCCTTTTTCTCCTCCTATCCTACCCCATAAAAAAAAAACTTTCTGTAGTATAACACAGCAAGCCTTTTACGAGTTAACCTTTCTATTATAAAAGTTTAAGCACAAATTTTACGAGTTAACCTGTCCTTATTATGCAAGTTAAAAGTGAACACTTTATGAGTTCATTATGCATTTAAAGATATGCAAGTATATCATAGAAATGTCCTAACAAACACTAGAATTAATAACCTCGAATTATGCACCTTCACAATACCTAGAACTGTTCATGCACTCTTATAAGAACTCTTCTAAACTTGAACATCACCCTAAGATTCTTACCATGACTTGAGGTACGAACCTCAAGTTCTATTGTTCTAAAATGCCCAGAACTTCTCTAGTATTGCTAAATGAATTTAATTAGTTATACAACAAATTGCATCACTAATCTCGACGCCTAGTCCTTCTCTAGAACTCATTTGAAGTCGTTCTTAACAACGAATTATTAACGACCACTCTAGTTACTAACCTACAGTTCTCTAGTTTCAAAATAGACGGAAGAACTCGAGTTAAGCAGTCATCGCTATAGTTCTTTCCAGCTTTGTTATTACAAAGCTCGAGTTCTATGTCTAGAACTTTTCTAGCAATGCAAAATGAACCTTTGGAGTGGCTAAAATTTAAGTTCTATAGTTTTACAATACGTATAGTAGAACTTTAGTGATGGAGATGTGAAGTTCTCTTCAAAGCATCAATTATACTGATTTAGAGACCCTTTGTGAGCTCGATAAAGAGAAAAAACTGATCACTTCTCTAGTGAGACAATTATAACTTTGTTTTTAAGTAAATCATAAGTATTGCTTTTCGAAGTGCTTGTTAATTCTTTAAGATTAAACTGTGCCCCCAAATATTAATTTTCTATCAAAGCTTCAATGTTATTTGTCGAAGCCCTTGGAAAATTCGATAAGGATGAAAATATATTTGCAAACTTGTCTTGTGATACAGTATTTGTTCATTATTAAAGTAATATTACAAGATCATAAGCAAGACTATGACCGCAAATATGCTACAATCAACCTGTTTTGTTTTTTCTTTTTTTTATGAATGTGACATCAGGACAGGCTAGAAGATTGTTCCCCTGGTGCCCGGGTTTTAAGAAAATATTAAGACGACGAATAAGTAGCAGTTTAAGAACAAGGCAGAATCAAGAGAATGATTAACAATAGGAAAAACAGACTGAATGAATAGTGGAAATAATGAAGATCTAGAGCTATGGCTGAATTAGGAACTGGGATGACGATAGATCAGCTTTTAAAAGGAGGAAAGGTCATAAGAGGAAGGGAAGACAGAAGAAAGAAAGGACTTCCAGATGCTGGAGGTGGATGGGAAGAAGAGGTCTCAACACCGACCAAAGAATAGTCGAAGTAATGAAGGCCTTGATATATGCTTGGATTAGGCCCTAATATGTCGATAGATCAGCTTTTTTAAGAAAGTTAGGCCATAAGAGTAAGGAAAGAGAGAAGGAGGAAAAGTGTTCCAGAGTCTGGAGGTTGATAGGAAGAAGCAGTCGCTACATCGACCAAATAATAGCCAATGTAATGAACACCTATAAATATGGCTGGATTAGGCTTTAATAAGGCGATAGATCAGCTTTTTTAAGGAAGATAGGTCATAAGAGTAAGGGAAGACAGAAGGAGGAAAAGAGTTTCAGAGTCTGGAAGTTGATAGGAAGAAGCAGTCGCTGCACCAACCAAAGAATAGGCGAAGTAATGAAGACCTAGGAATATGGCAGGATTAGGCCCTAATATGATGATAGATAAGCATTACTAAGGAAGATAGGTCATAAGAGTAAGGGAAAACAGAAGGAGGAAAAGATTTCCAGAGTCTGGTGGTTGATAGGAAGAAACAGTTGCTGCAACGACCAAAGAATAGGTGAAGTAATGAAGACCTGCAGATATGGCAGGATTGGCCCTAATATGACGATAGATCAGCTTTTTTAAAGAAGATAGGTCATAAGAGTAAAAGAAGACATAAGAATGAGAAGAATTCCAGAGTCTGGAGGTGGATGGGAAGAAGCAGTCGCTGCACCGACTGATCACTGGCTGAGAGAAACCTCTCTCTTGGCTTGCTGTTTTTTATTCTCTCAGGTTAGCTTTAAAACCTCTCCCATGGGTTATTTGTTTTAATTACCTCTATTTCGTGCTTCTTTGTTCTTCCTGTATTTGGATATGACCAACTTGTAGTAATATGACCAAATAAGTCACCACCAAACTGACACACTGAAAGAGAATGTCAAAATAAATAATAATATTTCATGTTTAGTTTTTGCGATGTTTGGAATTAAAGTGTCTTTGCGTTATTAGGGGAATTTGAAGAGAGCCAGTTTTTACAGTTATGTTATTGTTACTGTTTTTAATGTTACGTTAGTATTATTATTATTATTTTTATTATTATTATAGTTATTATTTTATTATTATTATTATTATTATTATTATTATTATTATTATTATTATTATTATTATTATTATTATTATAATAGTCTCCGTGGCAAAATGGTAGCGTCTGCTACTCTGAGGCGGCAGGTCGAGGGTTCGCGCCCCGTCACGGACTGAGGTTAGTAAGGGCATACACTCAGGGTAACGATTACATCTTCCAAAACAAGTCCTTCGTAAGAAGGCAACCGATCTAACCCTTAGTAGAAAAGGGAGTACGTGACGTAAAACCGAATTATTATTATTATTATTATTATTATTATTATTATTATTATTATTATTATTATTATTATTATTATTATTATTATTATTATTTATATTATTTATATTATTATTATTATTATTATTATTATTATTATTATTATTATTATTGTTGTTGTTGTTGTTGTCAACAATTTCATAATCTACCTACCGAGACGAGGGATTTATAATCCAAGGAATACCAACCACACATATCAAATTCTTTCAAAGGTTCCATCATACTGATCAGTTGGTGAACCTGAAATATATTTAATTATATAAAAACATTCATATTTAAATCTTTTTAGGCATTTGAATTGTAAACTTTATAATATTTGCTAATATTTGTAAGTATACAAAGGCCTTAATCCCTAATGTAAAGGGGTGGCTTGATCAAAGCACACATCCATTCACCAGAAAGCCAGTTCATCCCATCTCGTCCATCTCAGTTCCTAGAAGAAAAATAGTCGTCATTCCCCCCCCCCCCAAACAACAGCGCTTGACAAGGTCGTCCACAGAGTAAGTGAATAAGGTTCTTCAGCCGTTAGGCCTGGCAGCCGTAGCTGGTCTAATCTCATCGCGTTATCTCTTGACAAACTCATCCCTACGCTTGCGCCCATCCAGCTTACAGAGCTGAGAACGTGCAGGGATTTCACTTTGGTCTGCGTCAAGTATTGACGATCTCTCTAAACTCATATACCTCTCTTGCACTCTTTCTTTCCTGCTCCGCTAACATATTATGTGCATCCAATGCTCTTTTCACCCCCATCCACACATATAAT
Organism: Halocaridina rubra; assembly: GCA_037179515.1. Taxonomy (NCBI): domain Eukaryota; kingdom Metazoa; phylum Arthropoda; class Malacostraca; order Decapoda; family Atyidae; genus Halocaridina; species Halocaridina rubra. The sequence continues at coordinate 57,474 of JAXCGZ010021245.1, read as the reverse complement.
TTATTATTAAGGGAAGAAAAGGTTTGAAACTCTATTTGACTGAATGTAGGCTGTAATTTACTTGAATAAAATGAATATAAATCTAAAAGTGTAAACGAACATTTAGTTTTTTACCTTGTCCTTGGTTGTCTTGTCCTGTGATTTACAGCTGTAAGTCCTGAGAAGTTTGATGGATTTCTTAACCTGTAATAATAATAATAATAATAATAATAATAATAATAATAATAATAATAATAATAATAATAATAATAATAATAATAATAATAATAGTTATTATTATTATTATTATTGCTATTGTTATTATTATTATTATTATTATTATTATTATTATTATTAATAATAATAATAATAATTATTATTATTATTATTATTATTGCTATTGTTATTATTATTATTATTAATATTATTACTATCATTATTATCAATATTATCATTATTATAATTATTATTATTTTCGTCGTCAATGCTTTCTTAATAGTAGTAGCGTTTTTACCCACCTGGTTAGAAAATTCATGTCCCACTTTGCACAGACAAACTAGTATCAGGATTCCAAAACCGACAAAAATAGGCGTGCCGCCATTAACCCAATTATTGCTAATTAGAGCAAAGGCACTCCCAATTAACAGTAGCATTGCTGTCAACAGTAACGCTGTAATTGCTTCGAAGAAGTAATTGGCTAATTGGTTCCTCGTAGTATCGACCTGAATAATGGGATATATGATTAGTTGTTGACAGATATTATCTTTGAAAGATTAAGATTAGAGTGTTCACATTTGATCAATTTCAGAACCCCTTCTGTCTATAAGAAGCGAATTCTCGCCGTGAGAGAGGATAGCGATTGGTGTTGCAAGCTAAAAACAGCCCTGTAGTGTAAGCCTTCTAAGCTAAATATCGTTTGAAACTCATTGAAATCTCTCTTTATTTTCATTTTGAGTATATAGTATGTATGTGTAAACCAATGTGTGAGTATATTTTATGTATATTTCATGCATACTGATTATGAATGACTTATAGATACTGAGTACAGTTAAACCTACATGTATGTATATCTTATGTATTCTGATTATGAATGAATGAAATATACTTAGAATGAACTTTAAACTTTTCTAACCGAGCCTTTACTTGAAAAATTTAAAATCTTACAACGTTTATATGTTCCTCTAATGATGAAAGCACCGAAAGAGAACGTTTAAAAGGTGAAGCAATGTTATTGGCCCATTTTTCCAATGGTGTTTGTTTATCAAGGGTTATCTGACTGAAGGTTAATGGACGGCTGGGGTACTCTTGAACCTCCGAATATAAACTGGTTGTTATCTTGAGAGTCTCTGCTATCTTGTGATATAGATAGTACGACAACCTGAGATGAGAGATCCTGAAAAATAAGAGCAGCACTGCCAGACGGAAAATTAAAATCCAGGCGAATATGGCAACACAAATCAATTGTGTGATGTTCAAGATTTCTGGATGGAATAGACCCCAATAAAGCTCAAACACGCCACTGGACACAATGGCAATGAGGGACAACACTGTATCCAGAAGTAAACAGATCTTCTCCTTCCAATGGACATGGTGTGGTTTTATCTTATTGAGAGATCGAATAATTCGCTTTGCACTTCTGCATTTTACAAGCAGAACAAGTTCTGCAAGCATGAATATGAACATGGATATGATGAGAACATACGTCATGACAATGTTTCCAATGTTACACTGTTCTATGGTCATGAACAGTCTTAAATTGTAGCTTGAAAAGGAAAACATGACAGTAGTCACGAGAACTGACGACGAACACCACAAGACTGAGAATCTGATATATGTTTTCTCTTCTTTTTCTTGGAAGGAGTAAGGATATAAGCCGCCAATGCATAGGAGTGTAATCAGCTTACGAAATAACGTACATCCAAAGGAATCCATTCTGTCAATATTTTGCATCAGTTTGATATATGATTTCTGTAATTGCCAATATACTTGGACGACTCTTGGACTCCATATAAGTCCCGTCTTTAGTGCCAAGAAAACTGTTGGACTTCAGATATTTACAATAGTTTGACATTAATTACAGGCTTTAGGAGTACTTGTGTTCCTGAAAATCTTCACAGTAGTTTTCTCTAGCTACCATTTTTCATGGACACCTGTAGAGCTTCAGTGCTTGCTTCATGGATAACGTGACTTAAATGCTTGCTGAACGCTTCCAGTACCTTCTCCTTTCCATGGACTTTTGTCAGACTTATCACTTTGAGAGTTGCTGCCTTTGATCACTCTTGGAAATTTCAGCTTGACAGGTACATCCTTAAAATACACTATTTTCTTTGTTCCTTTGTTAAACTTGTCAACTTGACAGTTGCTTTATTCAATTACGCTTTGTTAGGTACCAGTATTCAGTCTTAAGAACCTGACAACTGCATTTCCTTAAGTACTTTTTTTCTTTGGATTATTATTGGACTTCGTGTCTTAACTGTGGGTTTTCTAACTGCCCTTTTTCAGCTACCCCTACAGAAATGGATAGTCAGCCAGGTGTTTCCTTTAATGGGCTTTTTCTAGGAAGCATTGTAAGACTTAACTAGCCAATAAGCTGCTTCCTACAAATATTTGTTTCCATAGACCAGTCTAAAACTTAATATTGAGAGAGCTCCCTAGTCGTCTTAACAATTTCACATCTTTTTCATGCAACTGTTCCTTTGCAGTGAGCACTGATAGACTCAGGAGATATCACTCTTGCTTTCCACTCTAGACCACTTTGGAATTCACAGGCTTAACAGTTGCTTCCTACTAGTCCCAGTTTCTGAGGACCACTGAAAGCATAAATCATCTGTTACTCATACTACTTTCCATACATTACTCTTTATAGCTTAAATTGATTTCCTGGAATGTATTTAAATATTAAGACGATAATATTGATTTCGTAAAATTTCTCTTTTCCTCAAATGCGAACTCCATATTAACAAGTACTGTAATTCCTTTCTATATTGGTCCTTTAATTAGCCCATAAAATTGCCCCTTTAGTGAATCGTTGATGATGGTATTTAGAATGGGAATATAAGGACTTCTAATTTTAATCAATTTCATGCAAGTATCATCAAAGGCGTTCTTGGTAATGATCCAATTTGGCGAAAATAGACATTAAGTATATCTGAATAAAATATTCATATGTGTGCGTGTATAATTAAATATTGAGAATGAAAAGAATATTTCCTTCGTATTCCCTGGGTTTCGTAACTATTGACTAAATGAGATAAGTTAGGTTAGGTCTGATAATCACATCCTCTTCGTTTGCCCTTCTTTGCATAGAAAAACTGGAGAAAGGGCTGAGGGTGGAAAAGTATGAAAAGCTCTGCTGTTCCTATCTCTTTTTTTCAGCCATTTCTTTCTGGTTATGGCTTCATATTGAAGATTAAAAAATAAATGAAAGACTATTACTTCCTGGAATATAAAGACACAATAACGATATCAACTTGTTCATGCTGCACTAAATAAAATATTACATATAAGATAATATAATGCAATATGAAAATTTCACTTACCTTGTCTATGATTTGTTCAAGTTTCAAAACTGCCTTTGAAGTCTCTGTAGAAGATGCCATATTTGTCAGTTGTCGATTATTCAAAGAGGCATTTATTGTTTCATCATTGTGAATCCGATGATTATCAACACATTCAGTGTCTTTTCTAAACGAATTTAAATTGCGTGAAAAATTGGACACTTTATCAGAAAGATCTTGTGACACGTAACAGTTTGAAAACTCTAAGAAGAGGATCATGAGAGACATGCGGAAATTCAGGATCATGCACGAAATACTCACACACACAGCCTGGGGCAGAGTAATAGCATGTGAATTCTGCAGCCCAAAGTAAAAAGAGAACCCTGTTATGATACCAGTAAGTAAAGTAATGAAAAATATCTTGATTTGCAGCTGACGTCTGGCTTGATCTTCGCATCCAAAGATATTGATATCTTCGAGATTTGTAAAAATTGTACAAAGAGATTTGCACTTCACCTGGAGAACCATTTCTGCCAATGTACACAAAATCAGAGTTGCATTCAAGCTGTACATAAAAATCACACTGCCTATATTCTCTTCCACAAGGGTGTTTAAGAGAAGTACTTCATAATACAGAAACGAGACAATAAGTAATGTCAGGAGTATTGCTCACAAGCACAAGGGTACGGAAAATCTGTAGAGAGGAGTCTTTCCCCTTTTTTCCCTCAAATAGGGGAAGAAACAAGTTGCCTGGTACAGAAATATTATGTAACAAAGGGAAGAATTTGCACTTTTGTTTGCTGTCATATTGACTTCATGCAATTCCCAATTCTGCGATTCTTTAACTTTTTGCCCCACAGGACGATTAAACAGTGATAAACAACAGAAAGAAGCAACTTAAGGTGAACCTTCTTTCTCTGTCACCTGTTCAATAAGGGGTCTCTTTGGGTTAGTTAGTTACTCACCATTACAAATATGGTCAAATGTTTACTCGTCTGATTATCTTATGGATAAAATGTATGTTTGAGTACTCGTTCAGTCAAGGACTTTTTCGAGGCCATTAGCATCAATATTCAACCTTTTGTAAACATTTAATCAATTTTTATGTACTTTTATGTTTTTATTATGAAGTACCATCTCAGTTATACTGTTGACTTAGGTTTTTGTATTATGGGAGAGCAGTATTTTTTTTATTCAGCTACTGGGGAACCAAACCTGCTCATCTCAGTGCAGGTCCCATATCCCAATAAATGGAAAGGACTCGTATCAGGAAGGGCATCTGGTGGTAAAACACTATGCAAAGGACAAACAAGAGGCTAGTGAGATACAGTGACCCGATATAAACATGGAAAAACCTGTCCATAAAAAGGTGGAGAATTTTATATTCATCTTGACAGTGGTGGATAAATCCAGTTCAACTCAGGACAAGTCCAAACCCGGATCGGTGGTGAGGAATGGTGTCAAGGAAGGCATTCGACCGTAAGATTTGAGCCAATTCCTATCTCTATATTTCAAGAGGATAGTGCTATGCAGCGACTCTATGTAAGCATCATAAAAGCTGCTGATAGAGCAGTAACAGTAGTTGCACAATAGTCTGGAGGTAAGATAATTGGGGACATGATGAAAGAAGCAAGACTGAGATGATTTGAGCATATAGTAAGGAGGGATGAAGAGTATGTTAGGAGTAGGATGTTGAGGTTTAAGCTGCCAATCAGAAGTGGGAGAAGTAGGCTAAAGAGGAAGCTTATGGATGCGATGAAGGAGGGCATGGTTCGGGGTTTGACGGAGGGGAACTCAGTTTATAGGACAAAATGGAGATTATTCACTCGTTGTACTGACTCCTAATGGGAAGAGTCAGAAGAAGAAGAAGAAGAAGAAGAAGAAGAAGAAGAAGAAGAAGAAGAAGAAGAAGAAGAAGAAAGAAGAAGAAGAAGAAGAAGAAGAAGAAGAAGAAGAAGAAGAGGAAGAGGAAGAGGAAGAGGAAGAGGAAGAGGAAGAGGAAGAGGAAGAGGAAGAGGAAGAAGAAGAAGAAGAAGAAGAAGAAGAAGAAGAAGAAGAAGAAGAAGAAGAAGAAGAAGAAGAAGAGGAAGAGGAAGAGGAAGAGGAAGAGGAAGAGGAAGAACAAGAAGAAGAAGAAGAAGAAGAAGAAGAAGAAGAAGAAGAAGAAGAAGAAGAAGAAGAAGAAGAAGAAGAAGAAGAAGAAGAAGAAGAAGAAGAAGAAGAAGAGAAGAGGAAGAAGAAGAAGAAGAGGAAGAAGAAGAAGAAGAAGAAGAAGAAGAAGAAGAAGAAGAAGAAGAAGAAGAAGAAGAAGAAGAAGAAGAAGAAGAAGAAGAAGAAGAAGAAGAAGAAGAAGAAGAAGAAGGAAGAGGAAGAGGAAGAGGAAGAGGAAGAGGAAGAAGAAGAAGAAGAAGAAGAAGAAGAAGAAGAAGAAGAAGAAGAAGAAGAAGAAGAAGAAGAAGAAGAAGAAGAAGAAGAAGAAGAAGAAGAAGAAGAAGAAGAAGAAGAAGAAGATTCACGGTAGTCTACGACCCAATATGAACATGATGAAAAACTTCCCATAAAAACTTCGAAACTAAATTTTTATTTCAGGCTAGAATCATTTCACGGCTCCGAATTTTCTTTTTGAAAAGAATTCACGATACTTCTTCTATTATCCAATTTTCATGTCAGCAGCTTTTTTAACAATGATTCAGACCTGAATGATAATAATTTTATTTTCTATCAATCAACTGTTACTAACTATAAAGAGAGAGAGAGAGAGAGAGAGGAGAGAGAGAGAGAGAGAGAGAGAGAGAGAGAGAGAGAGAGAGAGAGAGAGAGAGAGAGAGAGAGAGAGAGAGAGAGAGAGAGAGAGAGAGAGAGAGAGAGAGAAAATGCTATCTATTAAACGTTTTCGTAAAGAGACAATATGAAAAAAATGGAGATCGATTTTGTCTTATGTTTATTTGTGCCTGTAAGCGTGTGGGTGTGTTTTGCTTTATTATTATTTTCTTCGAAATGTCTTATTTTTCACGTCTCTTTACCTATTCCAGCAAATTTTCAAATTTAACGTATTGATATTTATTGCAATATAAAAGTTCAACTTTTAGGTATTTATTTACATAAAAGTGAATGGTAAGATTTTGTCTTTTAGACCTCTAGAATTGTTATCAACATCAATGAAAAATACTTAAGCAATGAAGAGGTAGTAGTTGTTTGCATTTGCCAGTTTGGGAAGGTTTTTTTTTCTGTTACAAACAAACAGCCTGTTTTCACTGCCTCCCATTCTGCGCTGCTGCAGTGCCTGTTTAATTTGGACTGCCTTCACTGCCTCCCATCCTGCACTTCCACAGTACCCTTTCACTCTGGCCTTCACTGCCTCCCATCCTGTGTTGTCACAGTACCCATTCAATCTAGCCTTCACTACCTCCCATCCTGTGCTGCCGCTGTGCACATTCACTCTGGTCTTCACTGCCTCCCATCCTGCTCTGCTGCAGTGCCCATTCACCCAGGCGTTCACTGCTACCCACCCTGCACTCCCGCAGTGCCCATTCAATCTGGCCTTCACTGACTCCCATCATATGCTGTCACAGTGCCTATTCACTTTGACATTCACTGCATCACAATCTGTGCTATCGCAGTGCCTGTTTACTTTGGCTTTCACTGCCTCCCATCCTGCACTGCCGCAGTGCCCATTCACTCTTCTCTTCGCTGCCTCCCATCCTGCGTGCTGCAGTGCCCATTCACCTTGGCCTTCACTGCAACCCATCCTGCACTGCCACAGTGCCCAATCACTCTAGCCTGCCGTAAGAGGCAAGCACAGGCAATTATGTCTTAGTGTTTCCTGGAAACTTACGTCTGGAACCATTTTAATGAATTTTCCCTGTTTGACCCTGATACCTGTAGTTCCTTTGCTTCGTGTTTCTCATTAAGTAGAAATTATATGCCGTCAATTTATAACTGACGAATTAAGACACATTTAATACTGAAAGATTCAATTGCTTGGTCCACTGGTATGTTTATGTAATTTTTATTGACACATCTAAAAAGCGCAGGGGACCATATTTCCACTCATATCTTAACAAATAAAAGCGGAGGCTTTCTGGGTGTGTTAGGGTAAGGAAAAAATAGCTCCCATAATAAACTTATGGCTTAAGAGAAGTTCTGTATGTAATGCCAGTTTTGTTATATTCTTGCTAACTGCATATATCGAATTTGAAATCGAATTTTGAACCGTCATTCGAGACGGAATTCCTACTTCATAGCATTAGAAAACATTCCTGGTCTTGGTAATGTCTTTTCAGTGGATTTTGTCCTTAAGGTATAAGTTTTTCATTGTTTTTCTCCTTAAGCAGAAGATAATTAACCAGCCTTAGCAATAGAAATGAGTACATGAAAGTGTATATACATATGTATGAACCCGGAATGCTTTTCTATGTTTTTTTATGGCCATGTTTTGTTTCTCTTCACACCACAACATTGCATAATTCAGTCTTTTCCTTTTTGTGGTCCAACTTATAGATCATATTTAACTAGCTATTATTGTCATAGAGTTCCTCATCACACCATTTTATTATAAAATTTAGTGTTTAGCATGTTCTCGGCTAGTGTCTACTATTATTATCCTGAATATATGGGTTAATATTGGGTAATCATGTATACATCTCATATTATCCCTTAACATCTGACAAGTCACAATACGCCTCATCTCTGTTTCTATGTTTTCTTCATGCCCAGGTCTGATGAGGGTAAACTTTTATTTTTTGGCCCGTCCCAGTGTCACAATCATAAAAAAAAACTTCATTATCCATATGACACTCATTTTATGTTCTATAGGTCATATATCTTCTACTAAACTTCCTGGTGATATTGTGTTTATCTTCTAGCACTAATGTCCACGTGTTCTTATTTGCCAATTTTATCAAACCGTTTCATTCCCATATTTACCAAGTCACCGAATGATTCTTATGTCTGATTCGATTTTACGTCATGGACTCTCTGTTATATTGAAGGACTTTGGATTTGGTAGTGCGACCGTCACCGCGTCTTCTCGTGTGGACAGATTAAAACCCCTAAGTTTGCAGACATATTATGTTTCATGTTCGTTTCCCTGTCCTTAGACAGTCAGTCAGTCAGTCTGCCAGCCAGCCAGGCAAGTACTCACTCACTCAGTCAGTCAGTCACTCATCTAGCCAGTCAGTCAGCCAGCCAGCCAGTCAGTCAGTCTGTTTATTGACTAAAAGATTATAGTGTAATTAATATGTGCATAAATATATAATTGTTCCAATCTCTTTACTATTTAATGTATTTTTGCTTCCCGATTCGTGCTATTTACCACTGAACCACTATAGCCTCAGGTGTTCTTATATTGTACATTAGTATATTATTATATAGAATGCAATAATAAGTATTCTATGTTTCAAGATGGCAGATTTCGAGAAAAAAAAATAGGTCTGATTTTAAGAAATTTTGAAACGCAATATTTCTAGATTTTTTACCTACCAGAAATCCAAAAATTTTATTTCACATTTTTTTATAGTCTAGATACATATTGTGTGAATAATGAAAAACAGAAAATACAAATAAATAAGTAGATAGATGAATACGTAAGTGATGTTGTAATAGATAAATACATTATATAAACATTTTGATATGAGAACTTTTTGATCATGTTTTTTCCTTAGTTACTGATTATGCAAAGAATAATGTATCAGTTAATGTGCAATAAATTGAATCTAGTATATGAAAGTCAGCTAGTGTTATATTTCTGTCTAGATACACGGCCAGATGACCTTCCTAACACCAAAATATTCCCTTTATCCTGCCATGGGACCTGTTCTATTTTAAGCTGGTTTGCTCCCATGTTGTTATCTTCTGTTTTAAAATAGAATTAGTTATTAACGACCGCATGCTCTTCATAGCACCTGCGTTCTCCATTTATCATGGAAGAAGGTATATAGTCGGGCTCTGATATCACTGTCCCTTGTCTCTTCCTTCCATTAATGACCTTTAACCTTTAGACTTTTAAAATTGTTTTTGTTCCTGTGATCACATTACCTTTGGCAAGAAAATCAAGTTACTAATACCGTGTTATTAAATTAGTGTTGTTTGATTATTTGTTTGTTTGAATATCCTGAGGAAAAGTTATTGAATTAGTTGGGGTTTTTTTCCTAGACGAAATAATTAAATTAGAGTTTTATTATATGTTGTAAGACGAGGTTTAATATCTTTGCCACCTGCGGAATCATGCCCTCCCCCTGTTGAGCCATGCCCCCCCTTTCACTTGTTGCATCTAGGGGGAAAAGATTTCATGATAGGAAATGAGAAGATATCACGTCATGACATCGTAATGTAACCATTTTGTTAAGCTCAAGAACTGACACCTAATACTAAAAAATAAAAAAATAAAAAGTAAAAAAAGGAATATTTTAATATATAAATATTTAGAAAAAATTATAAGAGCATAAATAAGAGGATATATATAAGAATAAGCACATTAATGCGTAATTAAATTAATTAAATGAGAAAAGAGAAGCTGTACGGTCCACCTAAGGGAATTGAACACGGGACTTTTTAGGTAAAGACCATGTTTTGCATCCTTTGAGATACTGAAGGGTATTAATATTATATTGCTATTACTACTACTACTACTAATAATAATAAATTTGCTACTTTTACTACTATTATTACTACTACTAATACTTCTGCTACTACTATTGCTTTCGCAGCTACTGCAGTTAGTGTTACAGCATGGCTGCTACAGTATATTTATAATAAGTTTCAAGAGTAATATTTTATTAACGTAAATGCATTATATTTAAAAAAAAATCCATATCTTTCAGTAACAACAAATAAATGATATTGTACTCAATAGAGGCAAAGAGAAAATAAAAGACTTCAAAAACAACCTTTTTATTTTTATTTTTAAATCCTGTTTTCCATTTTGTGCTTAAAAAAGTGAAGTACAAGTCCCTATTGTGAGGTATCCTTAATCACCTCCCCTTTTTCTCCTCCTATCCTACCCCATAAAAAAAAAAACTTTCTGTAGTATAACACAGCAAGCCTTTTACGAGTTAACCTTTCTATTATAAAAGTTTAAGCACAAATTTTACGAGTTAACCTGTCCTTATTATGCAAGTTAAAAGTGAACACTTTATGAGTTCATTATGCATTTAAAGATATGCAAGTATATCATAGAAATGTCCTAACAAACACTAGAATTAATAACCTCGAATTATGCACCTTCACAATACCTAGAACTGTTCATGGACTCTTATTAGAACTCGTGTAAACTTGTACATCACCCTAAGGTTCTTAAAGTGACTTGAGGTACGAACCTCAAGTTCTATTGTTCTAAAATGCCCAGAACTTCTCTAGTATTGCTAAATGAATTTAATTAGTTATACAACAAATTGCATCACTAATCTCGATGCCTAGTCCTTCTCTAGAACTCATTTGAAGTCGTTCTTAACAACGAATTATTAACGACCACTCTAGTTACTAACCTAAAGTTCTCTAGTTTCAAAATAGACTAAAGAACTCGAGTTAAGCAGTCATAGCTATAGTTCTTTCCAGCTTTGTAATTACAAACCTCGAGTTCTATGTCTAGAACTTTTCTAGCAATGCAAAATGAACCTTTGGAGTGGCTAAAATTTAAAGTTCTATAGTTTTACAATACGTATAGAAGAACTTTAGTGATGGAGATGTGAAGTTCTCTTCAAAGCATCAATTATACTGATTTAGAGACCCTTTGTGAGAATGATAAAGAGAGCGAACGGATCACTTCTCTAGTGAGACAATTATAACTTCTTCTTTTATAATAAAATCATCAGTATTGCTTTTCGAAGTGCTTGTTAATTCTTTAATATTAAACTGTGCTTACAAATATTAATTTTCTATCAAAGCTTCAATGTTATTTGTCGAAGCCCTTAGTAAATTCGATAAGGATGAAAATATATTTGCAAACTTGTCTTGTGATACAGTATTTGTTCATTATTAAAGTAATAATACAAGATCATCAGCAAGACTATGACCGCAAATATGCTACAATCAACCTGTTTTGTTTTTTCTTTTTTTTTATGAATGTGACATCGGGACAGGCAAGAGGATTGTCCCCCTGGTGCCCGGGTTTTAAGAAAATATTAAGACGACGAATAAGTAGCAGTTTAAGAACAAGGCAGAATTAAGAGAATGATTAACAATAGGAAAAAGAGAGACTGAATGAATAGTGGAAATAATGAAGATCTAGAGCTATGGCTGGATTAGGAACTGAGATGACGATAGATAAGCTTTCTGAAGAAAGATAGAACATAAGAGGAAGGGAAGACAGAAGAAAAAAAAAGAGTTCCAGATGCTGGAGGTGGATGGGAAGAAGAGGTCTCATCACCGACCAAAGAATAGTCGAAGTAATGAAGACCTTGATATATGGTTGGATTAGACCCTAATATGACGATAGATCAGCTTTTTTAAGGAATATAGACCATAAGAGTAAGAGATGAGAGAAGGAGGAAAAGAATTCCAGAGTCTGGAGGTTGATAGGAAGAAGCAGTCACTACATCGACAGATATTGCAGGATTAGGCCCTAATATGACGATAAATCACCTTTTTTTAAGGAAGATAGGTCATGAGGGTAAGGGAAGAAAGAAGGAGGAGAAGAGCTCCAGAGTCTGAAAATTGATAGGAAGAAGCAGTCGCTGAACCGACCAAAGAATAGGTGAAGTAATGAATACCTAGAAATATGACAGGATTAGGCCCTAATAAGACGATAGATCAGCTCTTTCTAAGAAAGATAGGCCATAAGAGTAAGAGAAGAGAAAAGGAGGAAAAGATTTCCAGAGTCTGGAGGTGGATGGGAAGAAGCAGTCGCTGCACCGACTAATCACTGGCTGAGAGAAACCTCTCTCTCGGGTTGTTGTTTTTTTTACTCTCTCAGGTTAGATTTAAAACCTCTCCCTTGGGTTAATTTTTTTTTATTACCTCTATTTCGTGCTTCTCTGTTCTTCTTGTATTTGGATATGACCAACTTGTAGTAATATGACCAAATAAGTCACCACCAAACTGACACACTGAAAGAGAAAGTTAAAATAAATTATTATATTTCATGTTTATTTTTTGCGATGGCTGGGATCAAAGTATGTCTTTTTTGTTGTTAGGGGGATTTGAAGAGAGCCGTTTTTTTACAGAGATGTTATTGTTACTGTTTTTGTTGTTACCTTATTATTATTATTATTATCATTATTATTATTATTATTATTATTATTATTATTATTATTATTATTATTATTATTATTATTATTATTATTATTATTATTGTTGTTGTTGTTGTTGTTGTTGTTGTTTTCATAATCTACTTACCGAGACAAGGGCTTTGTAATCCAAGGCATACCAACCACACATATCAAATTCTTTCAAAGGTTCCATCATACTGATCAGTTGGTAAACCTGAAATTGATTTGATATATAAAAACATTCATATTTAAATCGTTTTATGCGTTTGAATTGTAAATTTTATCATATTTGTTAATATTTGGGAGTATACAAAGGCCTTAATGCCTCATGAAAAGTGGTGGCCGAATCAAAGCACACCTCCATTCACCAGAAAGCCAGTTCATCCCATCTCGTCCATCTCAGTTCCTTGAAGAAAAATAGTCATCATTCCCCCCCCCCCACAACAGAGCTTGACAAGGTCGTCCACAAAGTAAGTGAATAAGGGTCTTCTGCCGTTAGGCTTGGCAGCCGTAGCTGGTTTAATCTCATCGCGTTATCTCTTTACAAACTCATCGCTATGCTCGCCCATCCCAGCTTACAAAACTGAGAACGTGCAGGGAATTCACTTTGGTCTGCGTCAACTATTTACGATCTCTCTAAACTCATCCCTGCTCCGCTGACATATCACGTGCATCCAATGCTCTTCTCACCCTCATTCACACATTTAATTTATTATTACTGGAAGAAAAGGTTTGAAACTCTATATGAGTGCATGTAGGCTGTAATTTACATAAATAAAATGAATCTAAATCTAAAAGTGTAAACGAACATTTAATTTTTTACCTTGTCCTTGGTTGTCTTATCCTGTGATTTACAGCTGTAAGTCCTGAGAAGTTTGATGGACTTCTTAACCTGTGTAATAATAATAATAATAATAATAATAATAATAATAATAATAATAATAATAATAATAATAATAATAATAATAATAATAATAATAATAATAATAGTTATTATTATTATTATTATTATTATTGCTATTGTTATTATTATTATTATTATTAATATTATTACTATCATTATTATCAATATTATCATTATTATCATTATCATTATTATTATTATTATTTTCGTCGTCAATGCTTTCTTAATAGTAGTAGCGTTTTTACCCACCTGGTTAGAAAATTCATGTCCCACTTTGCACAGACAAACTAGTATCAGGATTCCAAAACCGACAAAAATAGGCGTGCCGCCATTAACCCAATTATTGATAATTAGAGCAAAGGCACTCCCAATTAACAGTAGCATTGCTGTCAACAGTAACGCTGTAATTGCTTCGAAGAAGTAATTGGCTAATTGGTTCCTCGTAGTATCGACCTGAATAATGGGATATATGATTAGTTGTTGACAGATATTATCTTTGAAAGATTAAGATTAGCGTGTTCACATTTGATCAATTTCAGAACCCCTTCTGTCTATAAGAAGCGAATTCTCGCCGTGAGAGAGGATAGCGATTGGTATTGCAAGCTAAAAACAGCCCTGTAGTGTAAGCCTTCTAAGCTAAATATCGTTTGCAACTCAGTGAAATCTCTATTTATTTTCATTTTGAGTATATAGTATGTATGTGTAAACCAATGTGTGAGAATATTTTATGTATATTTCATGCATACTGATTATGAATAACTTATAGATACTGAGTACAGTTAAACCTACATGTATGTATATCTTATATATTCTGATTATGAATGAATGAAATATACTTAGAATGAACTTTATACTTTTCTAACCGAGCCTTTACTTGAAAAATTTAAAATCTTACAACGTTTATATGTTCCTCTAATGATGAAAGCACCGAAAGAGAACGTTTAAAAGGTGAAGCAACGTTATTGGCCCATTTTTCCAATGGTGTTTGTTTATCAAGGGTTATCTGACTGAAGGTTAAAGGACGGCTGGGGTACTCTTGAACCTCCGAATATAAACTGGTTGTTATCTTGAGAGTCTCTGCTATCTTGTGATATAGATAGTACGACAACCTGAGATGAGAGATCCTGAAAAATAAGAGCAGCACTGCCAGACGGAAAATTAAAATCCAGGCGAATATGGCAACACAAATCACTTGTGTGATGTTCAAGATTTCTGGATGGAATAGACCCCAATAAAGCTCAAACACGCCACTGGACACAATGGCAATGAGGGACAACACTGTATCCAGAAGTAAACAGATCTTCTCCTTCCAATGGACATGGTGTGGTTTTATCTTATTGAGAGATCGAATAATTCGCTTTGCACTTCTGCATTTTACAAGCAGAACAAGTTCTGCAAGCATGAATATGAACATGGATATGATGAGAACATACGTCATGACAATGTTTCCAATGCTACACTGTTCTATGGTCATGAACAGTCTTAAATTGTAGATTGAAAAGGAAAACATGACAGTAGTCACGAGAACTGACGACGAACACCACAAGACTGAGAATCTTATATATATTTTCTCTTCTTTTTCTTGGAAGGAGTAAGGATATAAGCCGCCAATGCATAGGAGTGTAATCAGCTTACGAAATAACGTACATCCAAAGGAATCCATTCTGTCAATATTTTGCATCAGTTTGATATATGATTTCTGCAATTGCCAATATACTTGGACGACTCTTGGACTCCATATAAGTCCCGTCTTTAGTGCCAAGAAAACTGTTGGACTTCAGATATTTACAATAGTTTGACATTAATTACAGGCTTTAGGAGTACTTGTGTTCCTGAAAATCTTCACAGTAGTTTTCTCTAGCTACCATTTTTCATGGACACCTGTAGAGCTTCAGTGCTTGCTTCATGGATAACGTGACTTAAATGCTTGCTGAATGCT
The DNA here is from genome assembly GCA_037179515.1 of Halocaridina rubra. Taxonomy (NCBI): domain Eukaryota; kingdom Metazoa; phylum Arthropoda; class Malacostraca; order Decapoda; family Atyidae; genus Halocaridina; species Halocaridina rubra. Next base: position 41,949 of record JAXCGZ010021245.1, on the reverse strand, counting down.
TCCAGTACCTTCTCCTTTCCATGGACTTTTGTCAGACTTATCACTTTGAGAGTTGCTGCCTTTGATCACTCTTGGAATTTTCAGCTTGACAGGTACATCCTTAAAATACACTATTTTCTTTGTTCCTTTGTTAAACTTGTCAACTTGACAGTTGCTTTATTCAATTACGCTTTGTTAGGTACCAGTATTCAGTCTTAAGAACCTGACAACTGCATTTCCTTAAGTACTTTTTTTCTATGGATTATTATTGGACTTCGTGTCTTAACTGTGGTTCTTCTAACTGCCTTTTTTCAGCTACCCCTACAGAAATGGATAGTCAGCCAGGTGTTTCCTTTAATGGGCTTTTTCTAGAAAGCATTGTAAGACTTAACTAGCCGATCAGCTGCTTCATACAAATATTTGTTTCCATAGACCAGTCTAAAACTTAATACTGAGAGAGCTCCCTAGTCGTCTTAACAATTTCACATCTTTTTCATGCAACTGTTCCTTTGCAGTGAGCACTGATAGACTCAGGAGATATCACTCTTACTTTCCACTCTAGACCACTCTGGAAGTCACAGGCTTAACAGTTGCTTCCTACTAGTCCCAGTTTCTGAGGACCACTGGAAGCATAAATCATCTGTTACTCATACTACTTTCCATACATTACTCTTTATAGCTTAAATTGATTTCCTGGAATGTGTTTAAATATTAAGACGATAATATTAATTTAATGAAATTTCTCTTTTCCTCAAATGTGAACTCCATATTAACAAGTACTGTAATTCCTTTCTATATTGGTCCTTTAATTAGCCCATCAAATTGTCCCTTTAGTGAATCGTTGATGATGGTATTGAGAATGGGAATATAATGACTTCTAATTTTAATCAATTTCATGCAAGTATCATCAAAGGCGTTCTTGGTAATGAGCCAATTTGGCGAAAATGGACATTAAGTATATCTGAATAATATATTCATATGTGTGCGTGTGTAATTAAATATTGAGAATGAAAAGAATATTTCCTTCGTATTCCCTGGGTTTCGTAACTATTGACTAAATGAGATAAGTTAGGTTAGGTCTGATAATCACATCCTCTTCGTTTGCCCTTCTTTGCATAGAAAAACTGGAGAAAGGGCTGAGGGTGGAAAAGTATGAAAAGTTCTGCTGTTCCTATCTCTTTTTTTCAGCCCTTTCTTTCTGGTTATGGCGTCATATTGAAGATTAAAAAATAAATGAAAGACTATTACTTCCTGGAATATAAAGACACAATAACGATATCAACTTGTTCATGCTGCACTAAATGAAATATTACATATAAGATAATATAATGCAATATGAACATTTCACTTACCTTGTCTATGATTTGTTCAAGTTCCAAAACTGCCTTTGAAGTCTCTGTAGAAGATGCCATATTTGTCAGTTGTCGATTATTCCAAGAGGCATTTATTGTTTCATCATTGTGAATCCGATGATTATCAACACATTCAGTGTCTTTTCTAAATGAATTTAAATTGCGTGAAAAATTGGACACTTTATCAGAAAGATCTTGTGACACGTAACAGTTTGAAAACTCTAAGAAGAGGATCATGAGAGACATGCGGTAATTCAGGATCATGCACGAAATACTCACACACACGGCCTGGGGCAGAGTGATAGCATGTGAATTCAGCAGCCCAAAGTGAAAAGAAAACCATGTCATGATACCGGTGAGTAAAGTAATGAAAAATATCTTGATTTGCAACTGACGTCTGGCTTGATCTTCGTATCCAAAGATATTAATATCTTCGAGATATATAAAAATTGTACAAAGAGATTTACACTTCACCTGGAGAACCATTTCTGCCGATGTACACAAAGCTAGAGTTGCATCCAAGCTGTACACGAAAATCACACTGCCTATATTCTCTTCCACAAGGGTGTTTATGAGAAGTACTTCATAATACAGAAACGAGACAATAAGTAATGTCAGGAGTATTGCCCACAAGCACAAGGGTACAGAAAATCTGTAGAGAGGAGTCTTTCCCCTTTTTTCCCTCAAATAGGGGAAAAAACCAGTTGCCTGGTACAGAAATATTATGTAACAAAGGGAAGAATTTGCACTTTTGTTTGCTGTCATATTGACTTCATACATTTCCCAATTCTGTGATTTTTTTAACTTTTTGCCTCACAGGGCGTTTAAACAGTGATAAACAACAGAAAGAAGCAACTTCAGGTGAACCTTCTTCCTCTGTCACCTGTTCAATAAGGGGTCTCTTTGGGTTAGTTAGTTACTCACCATTACAAATATGATCAAATGTTTACTCGTCTGATTATCTTATGGATAAAATGTATGTTTGAGTACCTGTTCAGTCAAGGACTCTTTCGAGGCCATTAGCATCAATATTCAACCTTTTGTAAACATTTAATCAATTTTTATGTACTTTTATGTTTTTATTATGAAGCACCATCTCAGTTACACTGTTGACTTAGGTTTTTGTATTATGGGAGAGCAGTATTTTTTTTATTCAGCTACTGGGGAACCAAACCTGCTCATCTCAGTGCAGGTCCCATATCCCAATAAATGGATAGGACTCGTATCAGGAAGGGTATCTGGTGGTAAAACACTACGCAAAGACAAACAAGAGGCTAGTGAGATACAGTGACCCGATATAAACATGGAAAAACCTGTCCATAAAAAGGTGGAGAATTTTATATTCATCTTGACAGTGGTGGATAAATCCAGTTCAACTCAGGACAAGTCCAAACCCGGATCGGTGGTGAGGAATGGTGTCAAGGAAGGCATTCGACCGTAAGATTTGAGCCAATTGCTATCTCTATATTCCAAGAGGATAGTGCTATGCAGCGACTCTATGTAAGCATCATAAAAGCTGCTGATAGAGCAGTAACAGTAGTTGCACAATAGTCTGGAGGTAAGATAATTGGGGACATGATGAAAGAGCAAGACCGAGATGATTTGAGCATATAGTAAGGAGGGATGAAGAGTATGTTAGGAGTAGGATGTTGAGGTTTAAGCTGCCAATCAGAAGTGGGAGAAGTAGGCTAAAGAGGAAGCTTATGGATGCGATGAAGGAGGACATGGTTCGGGGTTTGACGGAGGGGAACTCAGTTTATAGGACAAAATGGAGATTATTCACTCGTTGTACTGACTCCTAATGGGAAGAAGAAGAAGAAGAAGAAGAAGAAGAAGAAGAAGAAGAAGAAGAAGAAGAAGAAGAAGAAGAAGAAGAAGAAGAAGAAGAAGAAGAAGAAGAAGAAGAAGAAGAAGAAGAAGAAGAAGAAGAAGAAGAAGAAGAAGAAGAGAAGCAGAAGCAGAAGCAGAAGCAGAAGCAGAAGCAGAAGCAGAAGCAGAAGCAGAAGCAGAAGCAGAAGCAGAAGAAGAAGAAGAAGAAGAAGAAGAAGAAGAAGAAGAAGAAGAAGAAGAAGAAGAAGAAGAAGAAGAAGAAGAAGAAGAAGAAGAAGAAGAAGAAGAAGAAGAAGAAGAAGAAGCAGAAGCAGAAGCAGAAGAAGAAGAAGAAGAAGAAGAAGAAGAAGAAGAAGAAGTTTCACGGTAGTCTACGACCCAATATGAACATGATGAAAAACTTCCCATAAAAACTTCGAAACTAAATTTTTATTTCAGGCTAGAATCATTGAAAAGAATTCACGATACTTCTTCTATTATCCAATTTTCATGTCAGCAGCTTTTTTAACAATGATTCAGACCTGAATGATAATAATTTTATTTTCTATCAATCAACTGTTAGTAACTATAGAGAGAGAGAGAGAGAGAGAGAGAGAGAGAGAGAGAGAGAGAGAGAGAGAGAGAGAGAGAGAGAGAGAGAGAGAGAGAGAGAGAGAGAGAGAGAGAACATTATCTATTAAACGTTTTCGAAAAAGAAATATGAAAAAATAGAGATCTATTTTGCATTGTGTTTATCTGAGCCTGTAAACGTGTGGGTGTGTTTTGTTTTATTTTTTTTTTCCAAATGTCTTATTTTTCACTTCTCTTTACCTATTCCAGCAAATATTCAAATTTAACGTATTGATATTTATTGCAATATAAAAGTTCAACTTTTAGGTATTTATTGACATAAAAATTAATGATAAGATTTTGTCTTTTAGCCATCTAGAATTGTTATCAACATCAATGAAAAATACTTAATCAACGGAGAGGTAGTGGTTGTTTGCCTTTGCCTGTTTGAGAAGGTCTTTTTTCTGTTACCCACAAACAACCTGCTTTCACTGCCTCCCATCCTGCACTACTACAATGCCTGTTTAATTTGGATTGCTTTCACTGCCTCCCATCCTGTACTGCCGCTGTGCCCAGTCACTTTGGCCTTCACTGCCTCCCATCCTGCACTTCCACAGTGCCCATTCACTCCGGCCTTCACTGCCTCCCATCCTGCACTGCCACAGTGCCTGTTCACTCTAGCCTTCACTGCCTCCCATCCTGTGCTGTCACAGTGCCAATTCAATCTAGCCTTCACTACCTCCCATCCTGTGCTACCGCTGTGCCCATTCACTCTGGACTTCACTGCCTCCCATCCTACACTGCCGCAGTGCCCTTTCACTCTTGCCTTCACTACCTCCCATCCTGTGCTGTCACAGTGCCAATTCAATCTAGCTTTCACTACCTCCCATCCTGTGCTGTCACAGTGCCAATTCAATCTAGCCTTCACTACCTCCCATCCTGTGCTACCGCTGTGCCCATTCACTCTGGCCTTCACTGCCTCCCATCCTACACTGCTGCAGTGCCCTTTCACTCTCGCCTTCACTACCTCCCATCCTGTGCTGTCACAGTGCCAATTCAATCTAGCTTTCACTACCTCCCATCCTGTGGCACCGCTGTGCCCATTCACTCTGGCCTTCACTGCATCCCATCCTACACTGCAGCAGTACCCTTTCACTCTCGCCTTCACTACCTCCCATCCTGTGCTGTCATAGAGCAAATTCCATCTTGCCTTCACTACCTCCCATCCTGTGCTACTGCTGTGCCCATTCACTCTGGCCTTCACTGCCTCCCATCCTGCACTGCCGCAGTGCCCTTTCACTCTGGCCTTTACTGCCTCCCATCCTGTGCTGTCACAGTGCATATTCACTTTGGCCTTCACTACCGCCCATCCTGCGCTTCCGTAGTGCCCATTCACTCTGGTCTTCACTGCCTCCCATCCTGTGCTGCAGCAGTGCCCATTCAATCTGGCCTTCACTGCCTCCCATCCTGTGCTGCAGCAGTGCCCATTCAATCTGGCCTTCACTGACTCCCATCATGTGTCGTCACAGTGCCTATTCACTTTGGCCTTCACTGCATCCCAACCTGTGCTGCCACAGTGCCTATTTACTTTGGCCTTCACTGACTCCCATTCTGCACTGCCGCAGTGCCCATTCACTCTGGTCTTCACTGCCTCCCATCCTGCACTGCTGCCGTGCCCATTCACCCTGGCCTTCACTGCTACCCATCCTGCACTGCCACAGTGCCCATTCACTCTGGCCTGCCGTAAGAGGCAAGCACGGGCAATTATGTCTTAGTGTTTTCTGGAAACTTACATCTGAAACCTTTTTAATGAATTTCCCCTGTTTGACCCTGATACCTGTAGTTCCTTTGCTTTGACTCTCTCATTAATTAGAAATTATATGCCGTCAATTTATAATTGACAAATTAAGACACATTTAATATTGAAAGATTCAGTTGCTTGGTCCACTGGTATGTTTATGTAATTTTTATTGACGCATCTAAAAAGCGCAGGGGACCATATTTCCACTCATATCTTAACAAATAAAAGCGGAGGCTTTCTGGGTGTGTTAGAGTAAGAAAAATATAGATCCAATAATAAATTTATGGTTTAAGAGAAGTTCTGTATGTAATGCCAGTTTTGTTATATTCTTGCTAACTGCATATATCGAATTTGAAATCGAATTTTAAACTGTCGTTTGAAGCGGAATTCCTACTTTATAAAATTAGAGAACATTTCTGGTCTTGGTAATGTTTTTTCAGTGGATTTTGTCCTTAAGGTATAAGTTTTTCATTGTTTTTCTCCTTAAGCAGAAGATAATTAACCAGCCTTAGCAATAGAAATGAGTACATGAAAGTGTATATACATATGTATGAACCCGGAATGCTTTTCTATGTTTTTTTATGGCCATGTTTTGTTTCTCTTCACACCACAACATTGCATAATTCAGTCTTTTCTTTTTTGTGGTCCAAGTTATAGATCATATTTAACTAGTTATTATTGTCATAGAGTTCCTCATTACACCATTTAATCTTGAAATTTAGTCTTTTTCATGTTCTCGGCTAGTGTCTAAAATTTTTTTGTTCCGGTTTTACGTCACGGAGTCCCTTTTCAACCAAGGGCTAGGACATTTGCCTTCTTGCGAAGGACTTGTTTTGGCAGATGTAATCGTTACCCTGAGTGCATGCCCTTGCTAACCTCAGACCGTAACGGGGCGCGAACCCAGGACATTACGCCTCAGAGTCGCGGACGCTACCGTTTGAGCCACGGTGACTACGGCTAGTGTCTACAAATATTATCCTGAATATATGGGTTAATATTGGGTAATCACGTTTACATGTCTTAATGTCCCTTCACATCTGACAAGTCACAATACTCCTCATCTCTGTTTCTCTCTATGTTTTCTTCGTGCCCAGGTCCGATGAGGTTTTTTTTTTTTTTGCCCCGTCTCAGTGTCACAATTATAAAAAAAACTTCGCTATCCATATGACACTCATTTTATGTTTTGTAGGTCACATATATTCTATTAAACTTCCTGGTTATATTGTGTTTATCTTCTAGCACTAATGTCTACGTTTTCTTATTAAATTCCTGTTTATATTGTGCTAAGTAGGTTGGCCATGGCACCAGCTGCCCGTTGAAAGACTACGACTGAAGGTATTAGGAAGCAACTAGGACTGGTCCAGACAGTTCCAGGTTGAGTCTTCCTTCAGGACGGTTCTTTCCTCATGCCTACATCTACACTGAATATTCTGGCGTATTCATTACACATCTCTTGCTATTCCATACATTTGACAAGTCACAACATTCCCCACATCTGTCCCTTTACTTTCTTTTTCCTCAAATTTGTTATTATTTATGGAAGGTTCTCAACTAATGGTCCCCAGTACCCGGCATAGAGGGGTGCAAAGAATCTCCGGGGATCATGTTGACTCCGCTATTGGCTTGAGGGCAGACATGCCTGGTGGTAGTAATGGTTCTGTTCTTTACCTTGCACCTTCCAATAGATCTGCTTCTTTCACTCTTCACTATTCTAACATTCGTGGGCTGAACTCTAATCTTTCGTCTGTGGAACTGCACTTGGGCACTTTCCTCCCTAATCTCCTCCTCCTCTCTGAAACCCAGCTGTCTATACATGCTTCCACTGACCCATTCCAAATCTCTCACTATAATCTGTATATTCGTTTTCATTCCAAAAGTGGGGTCTGTGCATATTGCAGCACTAACACTCCTACTGTGAGGCTCATGGACCTTGAATCTCCAGACTTTGATGTTCTCTGGCTAAAAGTCTATCTCTTCACTACCACTATCTTCCTCTGCTTCTGCTACTGTTCTCCAAACTCCACCAAGTTTGTGTCTTTCTTTGAATATCTATCCTCGTACCATGAGTCCTTGTTATCTTCTCACCCACATGCCGAAGTTCTCTACATTGGAGACTTCAATGTACACCACAGTGAGTGGCTTCATTCTTCTCACACTGATGTGGGAGGAAGCGAGGCCCTTGCTTTCTCTATTACTCACGATCTGGAGCAAATTATCAAACATCCTACTCGCGTTCCTGATCGTCACAAACATGCTGCAAACATTCTTGACCTATTTTTTACTTCTAACCCTTAAAACTACTCTTATTCTGTGCTTTCCCCTCTTGATAAATCTGACCACTCTATGATCTCAGTCTCTTCCATTTTCGCTCCCCCACCACCAATCCCTACTACTCAGCGCCGCCTTTGGCACTTTGAGCATACCCAACATGAAAATTTGCTTAACTTTCTCCTTGACTTTCCATGGGATGACTACTGCTTTCGGTCCCGCAACCCTGATCAGGTAGCTCTAAATGTTACCGAGATCATGACCGCGGGAATGGAGGTGTATAGCCCCTCTTCTAAAAAAACTTTCTCTCCCCCTAAACCTTGGTTTGCCCATGCCTGCTCCATGGCTATCCAGACTAGGAATCAGGCTCACCGATCTTACCTAGCCTCTCCTTCCGATTTAACTCGCTCTGCTTTTATTATAGTTAGGAATCACTGTACTACTCATATTCGAAGGTATAAGGCTTCCTTTATATAGAAGGAAAGTTAATGACTGTAACTCCTCTCCCACTGACAAATGCTTCTGGTCCTTAGCCAAAAACCTCTCCACAAACTTCTGTAACTCAAGCTTTCCCCCTCTCATTCATTCTGATGGCTTTATAGCTTGCTCTCCCACTGACAAAGCCTCTCTCTTTGGCTCTCATTTTTCTGCCAACTCTTCTACCAACGATTCCAGCGCACCTGTTCCTCAGTCTTTTCCTATCTCTAACCCTATGCCCTCCCTTATCCTTTCTTCACGCAAAGTTCATAAGGTTCTTTGCTCCCTAAAGACGAACAAGGCATTTGGTCTCGATGGTATTCCTTCAAGGTTGCTTAAGGAGTTTGCAGATGAACTGGCTCCGGTGCTTTGCTGCATTTTTCGCCTCATTCTGTCAACCAGTATCTATCCTTCATCTTGGAAGATGCTCTAGTTCAACCTGTTCCTAAGAAGGGTGTCCGCTCTATTCCTTCTAACTACCGACCTATTGCCCTAACCTCCTTTATTGCTAAAGTTTTCGAAACTTTGCTCAATGCTCACTTCTTAAAAAACCTTGATTCTAACTCACTTATCTTCAATCACCAGTACGGCTTCCGCAAGGCAAGATCCACTAGTGATCTCCTGTCCTATCTTACTCCTGAATGGTCATCTTCTCTGAGGAACTATGGGGAATCCTTTGTCATCGCCCTTGATATCTCTAAGGCTTTTGACAGAGTCTGGCACAAGGTTCTGTTGGCCAAACTTCCAGCCTATGGCTTTACCCCTTCTTTCTGTTCTCTGATTTCCAGTTTTCTTACTGACCATTCTATATCTGTAGTTGTTGATGGCGCGACATCTAGCCCTTTCTCTGTTTTCAGTGGTGTTCCACAGGGCTCTGTTCATTCAACTACTCTCTTCCTTCTCTTCATCAATGGTCTTCTATATTCCCCATCTTCCTCTCTACTTCATGCCTTTGCCGATGATTCTACCCTTCACTTTTCCTCTGCCTTTTCTTCACAACCTTCATCTGTTACTCGTAATCAATCTCGTATCACTCTTTCTTCTACTCTTAACTCCAATTTGCAGAAAGTATCTGAGTGGGGCACTCAAAATTTAGTTAAATTCAATGCCTCCAAGACACAGTTTCTGGCTATCTCTTTATCTTCTTCTCCTCCTGATAACCCTATTGCCTTCGAAACTAATGAAATTTACCCTCTTAACGCTATCAACATAGGAATCCATATAGCCTCTAACTTGTCTTGGAGGAATCACATAATCCAACTTTCTAAATCTTCATCGAAAAAATTGGGGGTTTTGTTTCGTTTTTGCCATTACTTTTCCTCTTTGCAGTTACTTAAAAATTACACAGGTCTTATCCGCCCCTGCTTAGAATACTGCTCACACATCTGGGGTGCTTCTTCCTTTACTTATTTTCTAGATAGGGTTGAATCTAAGGCAGTCAGACTCATTAGTGATCCTTCTCTTACTACTAACCTGGATTCTCTCTCTCTTCGCCGTAAAGTGTCTTCCCTTTCTCTTTTCTATCGCTACTACTTCCATCGCTGCTCTGATGAGTTGGCGAGTTTCATCCCTCCTCCACTGCCGAGGCCGCGTAACACTCGCCAAGCGGCCTCCTCTCACAGGTACTGTGTGGAGATTTGTAGCTCGCGGATTTGTCGGTGCAGCGACTGCCTCTTCCCATCTACCTCCAGACTCTGGAACTCTCTTCCTCCTTCTGTCTCTCCGAATTCTTATGACCTTTCATCCTTCAAAAAGCAGATCTATCGTCATCACAGAGCCTAGTCCTCCATATCTGTGGGTCCTCTGTACTTTGACTGCTTTTTTCTATCTGTCGTTTTCCTTTGTGTAACATTACCTCATCTCTGCCTTGCCCTTAACCTTTTAATTTTCCTTCGTCTTGGTAATTTCTCGTGCCCGGGCCTTCATAGATTAGGGCAGTTTCTGCCTGTCCCGGTGTCACACTCTTAAAAAAAAAAGCACTAATGTCTAGGTGTCCTTATTAAATTCCTGGTGATACTGTGTTTATCTTCTAGCACTAATGTCCACTTGTTCTTATTTGCCAATTTCATCAAATCGTTTCATTTCCACATTTACCAAGTCACCGAAGGATTTTTATATCTGATTCGATTTTACGTCATGGACTCTCTGTTACATAGAAGGACTTTGGATTTGGTAGTGCAACCGTCACCGCGTTTTCACGTGTGGACAGATTAAAGCCCCTAAGTTTGCAGACATATTATGTTTCATGTTCGTTTCCCTGTCCTTAGACAGTCAGTCAGTCAGTCTGCCAGCCAGCCAGGCAAGTACTCACTCACTCAGTCAGTCAGTCACTCATCTAGCCAGTCAGTCAGCCAGCCAGCCAGTCAGTCAGTCTGTTTATTGACTAAAAGATTATAGTGTAATTAATATGTGCATAAATATATAATTGTTCCAATCTCTTTACTATTTAATGTATTTTTGCTTCCCGATTCGTGCTATTTACCACTGAACCACTATAGCCTCAGGTGTTCTTATATTGTACATTAGTATATTATTATATAGAATGCAATAATAAGTATTCTATGTTTCAAGATGGCAGATTTCGAGAAAAAAAAATAGGTCTGATTTTAAGAAATTTTGAAACGCAATATTTCTAGATTTTTTACCTACCAGAAATCCAAAAATTTTATTTCACATTTTTTTATAGTCTAGATACATATTGTGTGAATAATGAAAAACAGAAAATACAAATAAATAAGTAGATAGATGAATACGTAAGTGATGTTGTAATAGATAAATACATTATATAAACATTTTGATATGAGAACTTTTTGATCATGTTTTTTCCTTAGTTACTGATTATGCAAAGAATAATGTATCAGTTAATGTGCAATAAATTGAATCTAGTATATGAAAGTCAGCTAGTGTTATATTTCTGTCTAGATACACGGCCAGATGACCTTCCTAACACCAAAATATTCCCTTTATCCTGCCATGGGACCTGTTCTATTTTAAGCTGGTTTGCTCCCATGTTGTTATCTTCTGTTTTAAAATAGAATTAGTTATTAACGACCGCATGCTCTTCATAGCACCTGCGTTCTCCATTTATCATGGAAGAAGGTATATAGTCGGGCTCTGATATCACTGTCCCTTGTCTCTTCCTTCCATTAATGACCTTTAACCTTTAGACTTTTAAAATTGTTTTTGTTCCTGTGATCACATTACCTTTGGCAAGAAAATCAAGTTACTAATACCGTGTTATTAAATTAGTGTTGTTTGATTATTTGTTTGTTTGAATATCCTGAGGAAAAGTTATTGAATTAGTTGGGTTTTTTTTCCTAGACGAAATAATTAAATTAGAGTTTTATTATATGTTGTAAGACGAGGTTTAATATCTTTGCCACCTGCGGAATCATGCCCTCCCCCTGTTGAGCCATGCCCCCCCTTTCACTTGTTGCATCTAGGGGGAAAAGATTTCATGATAGGAAATGAGAAGATATCACGTCATGACATCGTAATGTAACCATTTTGTTAAGCTCAAGAACTGACACCTAATACTAAAAAATAAAAAAAATAAAAAGTAAAAAAAGGAATATTTTAATATATAAATATTTAGAAAAAATTATAAGAGCATAAATAAGAGGATATATATAAGAATAAGCACATTAATGCGTAATTAAATTAATTAAATGAGAAAAGAGAAGCTGTATAGTCCACCTAAGGGAATTGAACACGGGACTTTTTAGGTAAAGACCATGTTTTGCATCCTTTGAGATACTGAAGGGTATTAATATTATATTGCTATTACTACTACTACTACTAATAATAATAAATTTGCTACTTTTACTACTATTATTACTACTACTAATACTTCTGCTACTACTATTGCTTTCGCAGCTACTGCAGTTAGTGTTACAGCATGGCTGCTACAGTATATTTATAATAAGTTTCAAGAGTAATATTTTATTAACGTAAATGCATTATATTTAAAAAAAAATCCATATCTTTCAGTAACAACAAATAAATGATATTGTACTCAATAGAGGCAAAGAGAAAATAAAAGACTTCAAAAACAATCTTTTTATTTTTATTTTTAAATCCTGTTTTCCATTTTGTGCTTAAAAAAGTGAAGTACAAGTCCCTATTGTGAGGTATCCTTAATCACCTCCCCTTTTTCTCCTCCTATCCTACCCCATAAAAAAAAAACTTGCTGTAGTATAACACAGCAAGCCTTTTACGAGTTAACCTTTCTATTATAAAAGTTTAAGCACAAATTTTACGAGTTAACCTGTCCTTATTATGCAAGTTAAAAGTGAACACTTTATGAGTTCATTATGCATTTAAAGATATGCAAGTATATCATAGAAATGTCCTAACAAACACTAGAATTAATAACCTCGAATTATGCACCTTCACAATACCTAGAACTGTTCATGCACTCTTATAAGAACTCGTCTAAACTTGAACATCACCCTAAGGTTCTTACCATGACTTGAGGTACGAACCTCAAGTTCTATTGTTCTAAAATGCCCAGAACTTCTCTAGTATTGCTAAATGAATTTAATTAGTTATACAACAAATTGCATCACTAATCTCGATGCCTAGTCCTTCTCTAGAACTCATTTGAAGTCGTTCTTAACAACGAATTATTAACGACCACTCTAGTTACTAACCTACAGTTCTCTAGTTTCAAAATAGACTAAAGAACTCGAGTTAAGCAGTCATCGCTATAGTTCTTTCCAGCTTTGTTATTACAAAACTCGAGTTCTATGTCTAGACCTTCTCTAGCAATGCAAAATGAACCTTTGGAGTCGCTAAAATTTATGTTTTATAGTTTTACAATACGCATAGTAGAACTTTAGTGATGGAGATGTGAAGTTCTCTTTAAGGCATCAATTATACTGATTTTGAGACCCTTTGTGAGAATGATAAAGAGAGCAAACTGATCACTTCTCTAGTGAGACAATTTATAACTTGCTTTTTTTTATAAAAGCATCAGTATTGCTTTTCGAAGTACTTGTTAATTCTTTAAGATTAAACTGTGCTTACAAATATTAATTTTCTATCAAAGCTTCAATGTTATTTGTCGAAGCCCTTAGAAAATTCGATAAGGATGAAAATATATTTGCAAAATTGTCTTGTGATACAGTATTTGTTCATTATTAAAGTAATATTACAAGATCATCAGCAAGACTATGACCGCAAATATGCTACAATCAACCTGTTTTGTTTTTTCTTTTTTTTTATGAATGTGACATCGGGACAGGCAAGAGGATTGTCCCCCTGGTGCCCGGGCTTTAAGAAAATATCAAGACGACGAATAAGTAGCAGTTTAAGAACAAGGCAGAATTAAGAGAATGATTAACAATAGGAAAAAGACAGACTGAATTAATAGTGGAAATAATGAAGATCTAGAGCTATGGCTGGCTTAGGAACTGAGATGACGATAGATAAGCTCTTGGAAGAAAGATAGAACATAAGAGGAAGGGAAGACAGAAGAAAGAAAGGACTTCCAGATGCTGGAGGTGGATGGGAAGAAGAGGTCGCAACACCGACCAAAGAATAGTCGAAGTAATGAAGGCCTTGATATATGCTTGGATTAGGCCCTAATATGTCGATAGATCAGCTTTTTTAAGAAAGTTAGGCCATAAGAGTAAGGAAAGAGAGAAGGAGGAAAAGTGTTCCAGAGTCTGGAGGTTGATAGGAAGAAGCAGTCGCTACATCGACCAAATAATAGCCAATGTAATGAACACCTATAAATATGGCTGGAATAGGCTTTAATAAGGCGATAGATCAGCTTTTTTAAGGAAGTTGGTCATAAGAGTAAGGAAAGACAGAAGGAGGAAAAGAGTTTCAGAGTCTGGAAGTTGATAGGAAGAAGCAGTCGCTGCACCAACCAAAGAATAGGCGAAGTAATGAAGACCTAGGAATATGGCAGGATTAGGCCCTAATATGACGATAGATAAGCATTACTAAGGAAGATAGGTCATAAGAGTAAGGGAAAACAGAAGGAGGAAAAGATTTCCAGAGTCTGGTGGTTGATAGGAAGAAACAGTTGCTGCAACGACCAAAGAATAGGTGAAGTAATGAAGACCTGCAGATATGGCAGGATTGGCCCTAATATGACGATAGATCAGCTTTTTTAAAGAAGATAGGTCATAAGAGTAAAAGAAGACATAAGAATGAGAAGAATTCCAGAGTCTGGAGGTGGATGGGAAGAAGCAGTCGCTGCACCGACTGATCACTGGCTGAGAGAAACCTCTCTCTTGGCTTGCTGTTTTTTATTCTCTCAGGTTAGCTTTAAAACCTCTCCCATGGGTTATTTGTTTTAATTACCTCTATTTCGTGCTTCTTTGTTCTTCCTGTATTTGGATATGACCAACTTGTAGTAATATGACCAAATAAGTCACCACCAAACTGACACACTGAAAGAGAATGTCAAAATAAATAATAATATTTCATGTTTAGTTTTTGCGATGTTTGGAATTAAAGTGTCTTTGCGTTATTAGGGGAATTTGAAGAGAGCCAGTTTTTACAGTTATGTTATTGTTACTGTTTTTAATGTTACGTTAGTATTATTATTATTATTTTTATTATTATTATAGTTATTATTTTATTATTATTATTATTATTATTATTATTATTATTATTATTATTATTATTATTATTATTATTATTATTATAATAGTCTCCGTGGCAAAATGGTAGCGTCTGCTACTCTGAGGCGGCAGGTCGAGGGTTCGCGCCCCGTCACGGACTGAGGTTAGTAAGGGCATACACTCAGGGTAACGATTACATCTTCCAAAACAAGTCCTTCGTAAGAAGGCAACCGATCTAACCCTTAGTAGAAAAGGGAGTACGTGACGTAAAACCGAATTATTATTATTATTATTATTATTATTATTATTATTATTATTATTATTATTATTATTATTATTATTATTATTATTATTATTATTATTTATATTATTTATATTATTATTATTATTATTATTATTATTATTATTATTATTATTATTGTTGTTGTTGTTGTTGTCAACAATTTCATAATCTACCTACCGAGACGAGGGATTTATAATCTCGTCCATCTCAGTTCCTAGAAGAAAAATAGTCGTCATTCTCCCCCCCCCCCCAAACAACAGCGCTTGACAAGGTCGTCCACAGAGTAAGTGAATAAGGTTCTTCAGCCGTTAGGCCTGGCAGCCGTAGCTGGTCTAATCTCATCGCGTTATCTCTTGACAAACTCATCCCTACGCTTGCGCCCATCCAGCTTACAGAGCTGAGAACGTGCAGGGATTTCACTTTGGTCTGCGTCAAGTATTGACGATCTCTCTAAACTCATATACCTCTCTTGCACTCTTTCTTCCCTGCTCCGCTAACATATTATGTGCATCCAATGCTCTTTTCACCCCCATCCACACATATAATTTATTATTAAGGGAAGAAAAGGTTTGAAACTCTATTTGACTGAATGTAGGCTGTAATTTACTTGAATAAAATGAATATAAATCTAAAAGTGTAAACGAACATTTAGTTTTTTACCTTGTCCTTGGTTGTCTTGTCCTGTGATTTACAGCTGTAAGTCCTGAGAAGTTTGATGGATTTCTTAACCTGTAATAATAATAATAATAATAATAATAATAATAATAATAATAATAATAATAATAATAATAATAATAATAATAATAATAATAATAATAATAATAGTTATTATTATTATTATTATTGCTATTGTTATTATTATTATTATTATTATTATTATTATTATTATTAATAATAATAATAATAATTATTATTATTATTATTATTATTGCTATTGTTATTATTATTATTATTAATATTATTACTATCATTATTATCAATATTATCATTATTATAATTATTATTATTTTCGTCGTCAATGCTTTCTTAATAGTAGTAGCGTTTTTACCCACCTGGTTAGAAAATTCATGTCCCACTTTGCACAGACAAACTAGTATCAGGATTCCAAAACCGACAAAAATAGGCGTGCCGCCA
The DNA here is from genome assembly GCA_037179515.1 of Halocaridina rubra. Lineage (NCBI taxonomy): Eukaryota > Metazoa > Arthropoda > Malacostraca > Decapoda > Atyidae > Halocaridina > Halocaridina rubra. The sequence continues at coordinate 25,698 of JAXCGZ010021245.1, read as the reverse complement.
TTAACCCAATTATTGCTAATTAGAGCAAAGGCACTCCCAATTAACAGTAGCATTGCTGTCAACAGTAACGCTGTAATTGCTTCGAAGAAGTAATTGGCTAATTGGTTCCTCGTAGTATCGACCTGAATAATGGGATATATGATTAGTTGTTGACAGATATTATCTTTGAAAGATTAAGATTAGAGTGTTCACATTTGATCAATTTCAGAACCCCTTCTGTCTATAAGAAGCGAATTCTCGCCGTGAGAGAGGATAGCGATTGGTGTTGCAAGCTAAAAACAGCCCTGTAGTGTAAGCCTTCTAAGCTAAATATCGTTTGCAACTCATTGAAATCTCTCTTTATTTTCATTTTGAGTATATAGTATGTATGTGTAAACCAATGTGTGAGTATATTTTATGTATATTTCATGCATACTGATTATGAATGACTTATAGATACTGAGTACAGTTAAACCTACATGTATGTATATCTTATGTATTCTGATTATGAATGAATGAAATATACTTAGAATGAACTTTAAACTTTTCTAACCGAGCCTTTACTTGAAAAATTTAAAATCTTACAACGTTTATATGTTCCTCTAATGATGAAAGCACCGAAAGAGAACGTTTAAAAGGTGAAGCAATGTTATTGGCCCATTTTTCCAATGGTGTTTGTTTATCAAGGGTTATCTGACTGAAGGTTAATGGACGGCTGGGGTACTCTTGAACCTCCGAATATAAACTGGTTGTTATCTTGAGAGTCTCTGCTATCTTGTGATATAGATAGTACGACAACCTGAGATGAGAGATCCTGAAAAATAAGAGCAGCACTGCCAGACGGAAAATTAAAATCCAGGCGAATATGGCAACACAAATCAATTGTGTGATGTTCAAGATTTCTGGATGGAATAGACCCCAATAAAGCTCAAACACGCCACTGGACACAATGGCAATGAGGGACAACACTGTATCCAGAAGTAAACAGATCTTCTCCTTCCAATGGACATGGTGTGGTTTTATCTTATTGAGAGATCGAATAATTCGCTTTGCACTTCTGCATTTTACAAGCAGAACAAGTTCTGCAAGCATGAATATGAACATGGATATGATGAGAACATACGTCATGACAATGTTTCCAATGTTACACTGTTCTATGGTCATGAACAGTCTTAAATTGTAGCTTGAAAAGGAAAACATGACAGTAGTCACGAGAACTGACGACGAACACCACAAGACTGAGAATCTGATATATGTTTTCTCTTCTTTTTCTTGGAAGGAGTAAGGATATAAGCCGCCAATGCATAGGAGTGTAATCAGCTTACGAAATAACGTACATCCAAAGGAATCCATTCTGTCAATATTTTGCATCAGTTTGATATATGATTTCTGTAATTGCCGATATACTTGGACGACTCTTGGACTCCATATAAGTCCCGTCTTTAGTGCCAAGAAAACTGTTGGACTTCAGATATTTACAATAGTTTGACATTAATTACAGGCTTTAGGAGTACTTGTGTTCCTGAAAATCTTCACAGTAGTTTTCTCTAGCTACCATTTTTCATGGACACCTGTAGAGCTTCAGTGCTTGCTTCATGGATAACGTGACTTAAATGCTTGCTGAACGCTTCCAGTACCTTCTCCTTTCCATGGACTTTTGTCAGACTTATCACTTTGAGAGTTGCTGCCTTTGATCACTCTTGGAAATTTCAGCTTGACAGGTACATCCTTAAAATACACTATTTTCTTTGTTCCTTTGTTAAACTTGTCAACTTGACAGTTGCTTTATTCAATTACGCTTTGTTAGGTACCAGTATTCAGTCTTAAGAACCTGACAACTGCATTTCCTTAAGTACTTTTTTTCTTTGGATTATTATTGGACTTCGTGTCTTAACTGTGGGTTTTCTAACTGCCCTTTTTCAGCTACCCCTACAGAAATGGATAGTCAGCCAGGTGTTTCCTTTAATGGGCTTTTTCTAGGAAGCATTGTAAGACTTAACTAGCCAATAAGCTGCTTCCTACAAATATTTGTTTCCATAGACCAGTCTAAAACTTAATATTGAGAGAGCTCCCTAGTCGTCTTAACAATTTCACATCTTTTTCATGCAACTGTTCCTTTGCAGTGAGCACTGATAGACTCAGGAGATATCACTCTTGCTTTCCACTCTAGACCACTTTGGAATTCACAGGCTTAACAGTTGCTTCCTACTAGTCCCAGTTTCTGAGGACCACTGAAAGCATAAATCATCTGTTACTCATACTACTTTCCATACATTACTCTTTATAGCTTAAATTGATTTCCTGGAATGTATTTAAATATTAAGACGATAATATTGATTTCGTAAAATTTCTCTTTTCCTCAAATGCGAACTCCATATTAACAAGTACTGTAATTCCTTTCTATATTGGTCCTTTAATTAGCCCATAAAATTGCCCCTTTAGTGAATCGTTGATGATGGTATTTAGAATGGGAATATAAGGACTTCTAATTTTAATCAATTTCATGCAAGTATCATCAAAGGCGTTCTTGGTAATGATCCAATTTGGCGAAAATAGACATTAAGTATATCTGAATAAAATATTCATATGTGTGCGTGTATAATTAAATATTGAGAATGAAAAGAATATTTCCTTCGTATTCCCTGGGTTTCGTAACTATTGACTAAATGAGATAAGTTAGGTTAGGTCTGATAATCACATCCTCTTCGTTTGCCCTTCTTTGCATAGAAAAACTGGAGAAAGGGCTGAGGGTGGAAAAGTATGAAAAGCTCTGCTGTTCCTATCTCTTTTTTTCAGCCATTTCTTTCTGGTTATGGCTTCATATTGAAGATTAAAAAATAAATGAAAGACTATTACTTCCTGGAATATAAAGACACAATAACGATATCAACTTGTTCATGCTGCACTAAATAAAATATTACATATAAGATAATATAATGCAATATGAAAATTTCACTTACCTTGTCTATGATTTGTTCAAGTTTCAAAACTGCCTTTGAAGTCTCTGTAGAAGATGCCATATTTGTCAGTTGTCGATTATTCCAAGAGGCATTTATTGTTTCATCATTGTGAATCCGATGATTATCAACACATTCAGTGTCTTTTCTAAACGAATTTAAATTGCGTGAAAAATTGGACACTTTATCAGAAAGATCTTGTGACACGTAACAGTTTGAAAACTCTAAGAAGAGGATCATGAGAGACATGCGGAAATTCAGGATCATGCACGAAATACTCACACACACAGCCTGGGGCAGAGTAATAGCATGTGAATTCTGCAGCCCAAAGTAAAAAGAGAACCCTGTTATGATACCAGTAAGTAAAGTAATGAAAAATATCTTGATTTGCAGCTGACGTCTGGCTTGATCTTCGCATCCAAAGATATTGATATCTTCGAGATTTGTAAAAATTGTACAAAGAGATTTGCACTTCACCTGGAGAACCATTTCTGCCAATGTACACAAAATCAGAGTTGCATTCAAGCTGTACATAAAAATCACACTGCCTATATTCTCTTCCACAAGGGTGTTTAAGAGAAGTACTTCATAATACAGAAACGAGACAATAAGTAATGTCAGGAGTATTGCTCACAAGCACAAGGGTACGGAAAATCTGTAGAGAGGAGTCTTTCCCCCTTTTTCCCTCAAATAGGGGAAGAAACCAGTTGCCTGGTACAGAAATATTATGTAACAAAGGGAAGAATTTGCACTTTTGTTTGCTGTCATATTGACTTCATGCAATTCCCAATTCTGCGATTCTTTAACTTTTTGTCCCACAGGACGATTAAACAGTGATAAACAACAGAAAGAAGCAACTTAAGGTGAACCTTCTTTCTCTGTCACCTGTTCAATAAGGGGTCTCTTTGGGTTAGTTAGTTACTCACCATTACAAATATGGTCAAATGTTTACTCGTCTGATTATCTTATGGATAAAATGTATGTTTGAGTACTCGTTCAGTCAAGGACTTTTTCGAGGCCATTAGCATCAATATTCAACCTTTTGTAAACATTTAATCAATTTTTATGTACTTTTATGTTTTTATTATGAAGTACCATCTCAGTTATACTGTTGACTTAGGTTTTTGTATTATGGGAGAGCAGTATTTTTTTTATTCAGCTACTGGGGAACCAAACCTGCTCATCTCAGTGCAGGTCCCATATCCCAATAAATGGAAAGGACTCGTATCAGGAAGGGCATCTGGTGGTAAAACACTATGCAAAGGACAAACAAGAGGCTAGTGAGATACAGTGACCCGATATAAACATGGAAAAACCTGTCCATAAAAAGGTGGAGAATTTTATATTCATCTTGACAGTGGTGGATAAATCCAGTTCAACTCAGGACAAGTCCAAACCCGGATCGGTGGTGAGGAATGGTGTCAAGGAAGGCATTCGACCGTAAGATTTGAGCCAATTCCTATCTCTATATTTCAAGAGGATAGTGCTATGCAGCGACTCTATGTAAGCATCATAAAAGCTGCTGATAGAGCAGTAACAGTAGTTGCACAATAGTCTGGAGGTAAGATAATTGGGGACATGATGAAAGAAGCAAGACTGAGATGATTTGAGCATATAGTAAGGAGGGATGAAGAGTATGTTAGGAGTAGGATGTTGAGGTTTAAGCTGCCAATCAGAAGTGGGAGAAGTAGGCTAAAGAGGAAGCTTATGGATGCGATGAAGGAGGGCATGGTTCGGGGTTTGACGGAGGGGAACTCAGTTTATAGGACAAAATGGAGATTATTCACTCGTTGTACTGACTCCTAATGGGAAGAGTCAGAAGAAGAAGAAGAAGAAGAAGAAGAAGAAGAAGAAGAAGAAGAAGAAGAAGAAGAAGAAGAAGAAGAAGAAGAAGAAGAAGAAGAAGAAGAAGAAGAAGAAGAAGAAGAAGAAGAAGAAGAAGAAGAAGAAGAAGAAGAAGAAGAAGAAGAGGAAGAGGAAGAGGAAGAGGAAGAGGAAGAGGAAGAGGAAGAGGAAGAAGAAGAAGAAGAGGAAGAGGAAGAGAAGAGGAAGAGAGAAGAGAAGAAGAAGAAGAAGAAGAAGAAGAAGAAGAAGAAGAAGAAGAAGAAGAAGAAGAAGAAGAAGAAGAAGAAGAAGAAGAAGAAGAAGAAGAAGAAGAAGAAGAAGAAGAAGAAGAAGAAGAAGAAGAAGAAGAAGAAGAAGAGGAAGAGGAAGAGGAAGAGGAAGAGGAAGAGGAAGAGGAAGAGGAAGAAGAAGAAGAAGAAGAAGAAGAAGAAGAAGAAGAAGAAGAAGAAGAAGAAGAAGAAGAAGAAGAAGAAGAAGAAGAAGAAGAAGAAGAAGAAGAAGAAGAAGAAGAAGAAGAAGAAGAGAAGAGGAAGAGGAAGAGGAAGAGGAAGAAGAAGAAGAAGAAGAAGAAGAAGAAGAAGAAGAAGAAGAAGAAGAAGAAGAAGAAGAAGAAGAAGAAGAAGAAGAAGAAGAAGAAGAAGAAGAAGAAGAAGAAGAAGAGGAAGAGGAAGAGGAAGAGGAAGAGGAAGAGGAAGAGGAAGAAGAAGAAGAAGAAGAAGAAGAAGAAGAAGAAGAAGAAGAAGAAGAAGAAGAAGAAGAAGAAGAAGAAGAAGAAGAAGAAGAAGAAGAAGATTCACGGTAGTCTACGACCCAATATGAACATGATGAAAAACTTCCCATAAAAACTTCGAAACTAAATTTTTATTTCAGGCTAGAATCATTTCACGGCTCAGAATTTTCTTTTTGAAAAGAATTCACGATACTTCTTCTATTATCCAATTTTCATGTCAGCAGCTTTTTTAACAATGATTCAGACCTGAATGATAATAATTTTATTTTCTATCAATCAACTGTTACTAACTATAAAGAGAGAGAGAGAGAGAGAGAGAGAGAGAGAGAGAGAGAGAGAGAGAGAGAGAGAGAGGAGAGAGAGAGAGAGAGAGAGAGAGAGAGAGAAAATGCTATCTATTAAACGTTTTCGTAAAGAGACAATATGAAAAAAATGGAGATCGATTTTGTCTTATGTTTATTTGTGCCTGTAAGCGTGTGGGTGTGTTTTGCTTTATTATTATTTTCTTCGAAATGTCTTATTTTTCACGTCTCTTTACCTATTCCAGCAAATTTTCAAATTTAACGTATTGATATTTATTGCAATATAAAAGTTCAACTTTTAGGTATTTATTTACATAAAAGTGAATGGTAAGATTTTGTCTTTTAGACCTCTAGAATTGTTATCAACATCAATGAAAAATACTTAAGCAATGAAGAGGTAGTAGTTGTTTGCATTTGCCAGTTTGGGAAGGTTTTTTTTTCTGTTACAAACAAACAGCCTGTTTTCACTGCCTCCCATTCTGCGCTGCTGCAGTGCCTGTTTAATTTGGACTGCCTTCACTGCCTCCCATCCTGCACTTCCACAGTACCCTTTCACTCTGGCCTTCACTGCCTCCCATCCTGTGTTGTCACAGTACCCATTCAATCTAGCCTTCACTACCTCCCATCCTGTGCTGCCGCTGTGCACATTCACTCTGGTCTTCACTGCCTCCCATCCTGCTCTGCTGCAGTGCCCATTCACCCAGGCGTTCACTGCTACCCACCCTGCACTCCCGCAGTGCCCATTCAATCTGGCCTTCACTGACTCCCATCATATGCTGTCACAGTGCCTATTCACTTTGACATTCACTGCATCACAATCTGTGCTATCGCAGTGCCTGTTTACTTTGGCTTTCACTGCCTCCCATCCTGCACTGCCGCAGTGCCCATTCACTCTTCTCTTCGCTGCCTCCCATCCTGCGTGCTGCAGTGCCCATTCACCTTGGCCTTCACTGCAACCCATCCTGCACTGCCACAGTGCCCAATCACTCTAGCCTGCCGTAAGAGGCAAGCACAGGCAATTATGTCTTAGTGTTTCCTGGAAACTTACGTCTGGAACCATTTTAATGAATTTTCCCTGTTTGACCCTGATACCTGTAGTTCCTTTGCTTCGTGTTTCTCATTAAGTAGAAATTATATGCCGTCAATTTATAACTGACGAATTAAGACACATTTAATACTGAAAGATTCAATTGCTTGGTCCACTGGTATGTTTATGTAATTTTTATTGACACATCTAAAAAGCGCAGGGGACCATATTTCCACTCATATCTTAACAAATAAAAGCGGAGGCTTTCTGGGTGTGTTAGGGTAAGGAAAAAATAGCTCCCATAATAAACTTATGGCTTAAGAGAAGTTCTGTATGTAATGCCAGTTTTGTTATATTCTTGCTAACTGCATATATCGAATTTGAAATCGAATTTTGAACCGTCATTCGAGACGGAATTCCTACTTCATAGCATTAGAAAACATTCCTGGTCTTGGTAATGTCTTTTCAGTGGATTTTGTCCTTAAGGTATAAGTTTTTCATTGTTTTTCTCCTTAAGCAGAAGATAATTAACCAGCCTTAGCAATAGAAATGAGTACATGAAAGTGTATATACATATGTATGAACCCGGAATGCTTTTCTATGTTTTTTTATGGCCATGTTTTGTTTCTCTTCACACCACAACATTGCATAATTCAGTCTTTTCCTTTTTGTGGTCCAACTTATAGATCATATTTAACTAGCTATTATTGTCATAGAGTTCCTCATCACACCATTTTATTATAAAATTTAGTGTTTAGCATGTTCTCGGCTAGTGTCTACTATTATTATCCTGAATATATGGGTTAATATTGGGTAATCATGTATACATCTCATATTATCCCTTAACATCTGACAAGTCACAATACGCCTCATCTCTGTTTCTATGTTTTCTTCATGCCCAGGTCTGATGAGGGTAAACTTTTATTTTTTGGCCCGTCCCAGTGTCACAATCATAAAAAAAAAACTTCATTATCCATATGACACTCATTTTATGTTCTATAGGTCATATATCTTCTACTAAACTTCCTGGTGATATTGTGTTTATCTTCTAGCACTAATGTCCACGTGTTCTTATTTGCCAATTTTATCAAACCGTTTCATTCCCATATTTACCAAGTCACCGAATGATTCTTATGTCTGATTCGATTTTACGTCATGGACTCTGTTATATTGAAGGACTTTGGATTTGGTAGTGCGACCGTCACCGCGTCTTCTCGTGTGGACAGATTAAAACCCCTAAGTATGAAGTCATATTTTGCTTCATGTTCCTACATGGTTCGTTTCCCTGTCCTTAGACAGTCAGTCAGTCAGTCAGTCAGTCTGCCAGCCAGCCAGCCAGCCAAGTACTCACTCACTCA
>JAXCGZ010021245.1:10000-15000 GCA_037179515.1 Halocaridina rubra | reverse complement strand
GAGGTTTTTATCTCTGCTATTACAGCTGAGAATCTTCAATATTCCTACGGCTTTTTTGACCTGTTATATTGAAGAAAAAAAAACAAGCATGTAGAAATCTTTAGAAGACTTAATATTTAATCTGCAGAAATAGTTTTTTATAGAGACCCCGGTTATAAGACACCATTTTACATATCACAATTATTCTGGACGATTAAGGCTGAATGCCTTCCCTAACACCATATGGTGGGCAAGAAAAAGCTTTAGTCTTTCACTGACTCCAGTGTTCAAATAGTTTGCTACCGCAGCCCCCTCCCTTATAAAAATCCCAGTCATTTGACTATTTCTAAATTTTCAAATCATTCAGATTAGATATGAATCTATTTTCTCAATTCATGCTACACATGATGCGTACATACATATGAAATGGCAGCAATCCTCCTTGTAAGGGAATGGCCGAGTCAATGCACAAATTCACCATGAGCCAAATATACCATTATCACTCCTCTCAGCTCCCTACAGATTGGATGTGAGTACTAACAATTACGTGATACTTACCTGGCTCGAGAAGGTATGACCAACATAGCAAAGAAAGATGAGAACTGAGGAATCAAAGATTGCAAGCAGCAGACATCCTCCTCTGATCCAATTGTTGTTTATCATAGAAAAGAAACTGGTTACCAGCGTAAGAATAACATACACCAAGGTTAGGGAAACCAGTTCAAAATTATTATTTTTTACCAGATCATGAACAGTCTCCATCTGAAAAGAAAGGGGAGACACATGACAGGCTGCATGTGGGATAAAGTCACTATGCTGGCGCAACAGTACATCTGAGGCAACTTAGATTCTTCAATTGTGCAAATAAATAATTTTACATTATATGTTCTGTTGAACTTGCATACTGAAGAAACAGTTATGATTTTCTGAATGTATGCTCTGTTTTCTTATTCAAGGATTAATTAATTACGCGTATTAATACTCTATATAATTGTAATACCCTTCTTACCAGAGACACTTGCTTTTGAAGTTCGATGAGTGGCTGCACTGCCTGTTGGACGTCCTCATTTGGTACGACAGATCTTGAATTACTTTTCAGTGTCACAGCGTTATGGTAACGATAATGAGACTTGTAATCTCTAATAATTAGTTTTTCACCATGTAAAATCATCGAGACTTTAGACACTACTTCTTCTGTCACAATCAGGAGATGTTCAGATATAAGCATAGAGGTGACTTTAAAATGAACTAGTAGAAATGCCATGCGGGTAGAGACCACTATGAAAAAAATGAGCAAACAGATTCTCTCGGCAGTGTTCAGTACTTTAATAAAATATATATCGTACACCATGTTAGCTGTGCCAAAAAATGATCCTACTACAACAGACCCAATTAGCTCAAAGCGTAGCTGGTATTTTATGTTCTTTATCTCGTTACAGGGTATCAGAGTCAAGATGTGTAGAGCAAAGGCTACTCTCTTACTTTTGCATAGCACGATAACTTCAATTAACTCAATGACAATCACAGAGATCAGAAAAGTTGTCATTATGGATGTGGTTCCAACACTGGAGTCTTTCATCGACATAACGAGGAGGTAAGCGTAGTAGGACGCCGAGAGGCAGTAAGTCGACAAAGCAATAGACCAGAGGAAGAACTTCATTGAGAAAATGGGTTCTTTCAGAGGCTCTGATTTGCTCCATGTAAATGGTAGAAGACCAGATGACTGCAGTGCAAAAATAAGGTCGCCAAATATGCATTGACTTGCCTTGCACATTGTTAGGTTAACTAAATTAAGTACAGACTCTGGAGCTTTGACTGTTTTACTAACAATACTCATAACTATTCTACCTCTTGTTTAGGATCAGAATAAATGAAGACGTTTTTAACTTCATTTGTCTTACATATTACATTATAACAAGATCAACACATTAGTGACTGAGGTCGATAAAGTAAACTCATCATCAAAATTGGGTGGATGTTGCAGTAAACATCCCATCAAGGAAGTAGCCTTGACAAAATACTTCATCAATTCTGAATTGTTTGCTTTTTGAATATTTTATATTTTAATCAATAGTCTCTCATAGCATAAGCATACTAGAAAGGATAGGCAAAATTTTAGCTTAGACTCTGATATATATATATATTTGTTGCTTCATGGATATGAATTTAGTCAATTCTTTGAAGTTTTGAATTGTTTGCATCTTTATAATCCATTATTGTCATGTCATCTACTAAAATTTGCACCATTAAAATTGTGCATAAACAAAAACAGGAAAGTTAGCTTCTAGACATTTGGTTTGGACATATGAATAGAAGGAATAAAGAGCGACTAGTAAAGAGAGTATGAAAAGCAGCAACAAGTAGAGTAAGGCTAAAAGGAAGACAAAGAATGAGATGGATGGATAAGGGTGAAAATAGCACTGGGTGCTCTGGGTGGGTCCGTATGCTTTGACTCAGCCACTCCCTTGCAAGGGAAATTATATCCATTTCATGTGTGTGTTTCATATATAATTACCTGTTTATTACACATCTTTCATGCTTTAGGTCTTCCCGCACCATGTACCCTGTTACTCATTCTTAAAGACTTTATTGATATTGGCAAAGTAAAGTCACAGTAGACTAGATGAATTTACGATGTTTAATTATATAGTATCAATCTTTATCCATTAAAAGCATCTTCAAGAAGATGTCGACACCGTGACCAATTTTACGTCACAGGGCTAGGAAAGTGCCTTTTTATGAAGGATTTTGGTTTTGGCAAGTGTGATTGCTACCCTAAATGAATCCCTATTCTAAACTCAGAACGTGGTAGGCCTCGAACCCACAACCTAACGAATTAAAGTCACGTGTTTTACCACACAGCCATAGAGGCCACACATGAAAGCAACCCTGCCTTCATATATTTGATCATCATAGTTGTTGTGTTGTGTCGTTTTATGTGTTACTATTTTCTCATTTTGTTGGTGGACAAAAAATTTGGAATTGGGATTTAAGGCTTGATGTTCTTCCTAACGCCCCACAGTGGGCTTGATTGTTGGTATGTCAATTTCTGAGTTGCGTACTCTTATAGCCGATTATCATTATTGCTAATTATGAGAATAATATTTTAATGTTGCGTTGACCAGTAAACCATGCTATAATGCATATGACTTCGTTGGGATTTCTATGCAGATCAGCTTTTTGTTTTCAAGAGGTTTCCAAAAAGCAATAGGAGATACACCAATAATTTTTAATTAATCCATTCATTAGTTGACATTTAAAATTTTGGTAGTATGTTTGGATATACTATATTTTTGACAAATCACATGCCAGCAAGTACACAAGACAATAATAACTATGTGCAAAGGTTTACAAAACCACTGATACATAGCATTTTAACAGGTTTTCCAATGTATCATTTCCTTTGTCTTGACAATAGTGTTGTGTAATTAAGAAAACCAAATATGGAGGAAAGTTTGGCCACTGGTTCCGCAGGTATCGTCATAATCTTTTAGGCATGCTGTCGGCCTGCGTCCATGGCCTTCTTTCCTACACCTACCACATCCATTCACTTTGACCTACCACTAAAGTCAAGTGCACTTAGATGGGCTAAGACAGCAAACAGCAGCAATTAAGTCTGACTCAGTTAGGATATTGGTCATTAAGCAGGAGAGGCGAGTGAGTGGCTACGAGCAAAGACAACATGTTGCATTTCTTTAACATAGTGTGGCCAAACTCTCCACGGCTCTAATCAACTGCATCAAGAGAGCTTTTTTACCTCTTTTTACGTCGTTTTCCAGACAACAGTCAATCAATATAACAGTTTTATGTCTCTAGTTTTATGATATTTATAGTTTATTGTAGAATGCCATTCTTCAATTATTTTTAGACAACATTACATATTAAGCATGAGACATTGTACACAATGAACACGTAGATTAACATTGCAAATTTCAAGTAATTCATAGCATCATCCATTAAATATTGTGCCTTTAGCGACATACAGTGTGCTTAAGAATTTACGGTGCTACAGTTCTAGGATGTCCTTCGTGGATTGAATTTATTCTGCATTTCATCGAGCTCTTCACTTTCTTACTCTGGTTAGTCTGTCGTAGTCCACGCGACCTGCATTACGATTACAAGGTATGTAACCACTTGACTCCCACACTAGAAATGGAAGAAAACTCTGTTAATGTGAATTCTCTAGTACAATCACACCTTTACTATATTTTTTTAGTTACGCATTGGAAGTATGAGCGACGATTGTGGTTAGGTACAACCAAGTACAATGGGAATTCTGCAGTGGCTAAATCATCGCTCACAATGTGTTTTCAACAAAAGGCATGAGGTAAAGAAATGTAATAAGAAATGTAATATTTTTGTAAGAACCTAACTAAATACAGCAGTAAAATATTAATATCTAGCACCTGTTGATTAGCTTACAGAGATATACTGAGATTACCTGAGTGCATAACAACTTACAGTTATTAGGGTGGTGAAGTCCAGAGTGTACCAGCCACACATGTCAAAATTCTGGAGTGGAGTCATGGCTTGCAAGATTTCGGAGACCTGTTTGAGGACAACTGAGTCTTTGACAATGCAACATGTTACTCATTTTTGTGTTTTTTATACTAAATAAAACCAATGACTTGGTTTCAGAAAAAAGTATTTCAGCAGCATGCGAAGATAATTAAAGCAGTATGAAAGAATTTCAGCTCTAAGATACAGAACACCAGCATAAAAAAAAGAACCTCATGAGAAGAATATAGAATTTCACCTACAGAAAAAAAAATTCCAGCAGAAAGAAAATAACTTTTGCAGTTGAGAAAACTTCAGTAGCAGAAAATAAGAACTTCAAGAGAGGAAAATGAAATTCAGCGAAGAGAAAATCATTCCAGTTGCAGCAAGAGAAGTCAGGTCTAAAGATTTGTTGGATGATGAGGTATGGGACAGAACCATATGGAGAACACTGGCCAGAAACATCGATCCCACATAAAAGTTGGAAAAGATGTAGACGAAGAAGAAGAATAACATAATTGGGT
>JAXCGZ010021245.1:0-7500 GCA_037179515.1 Halocaridina rubra | reverse complement strand
ATGGCAAAAATGCAGGTAACTAGTGAGACGACTGAACTCAGTAATGAAAATGAAACCAATTCGAAACAATTACTGGTCAGTTGTTCACGTATAACTTCTATCTGGAAAAATGAGAAAGAAATCAGAAAGACTATCCAATTTTATTATCATCTGATCTAGAAATGCTTGCATGCACTTGTGGTCTTCAACAAGAAGGCTTAAGCATATTTTTCTCAAAGTGAGCTTGAACAAATGCTTATATGAACAAAATATGGGAGACAGGCCAGTTACGAATAAACTTAATAACATCACAGTCTTCTAATATCTATTGGGTCTAAAAGCATTTATAATATGAGTATAAATTTTACTCCTTACCTGACATACTTTGATTTGCAGTTCAAAGAGTGGTTGCATCGCTTTCTGGACAACAACATCCCATGAGTCTGAAAGTGTCTCTTCTGTCATCGTGGATAGTGCATGAGGTTGATTTTGTGACTTTAATTCTTTTAAAGTGAGTTGTTGTACACCTAAAAGTGCTGAAGAGGATTTTGACACCTCATCCGATGTAAATGAGTAAAGTTTTTCAGATACAAACTTTGAGGATACTCTAAAAAATGCTAAACCAAACATCATTCGACCAAAAGACACTACAGTGGTGACCATAAGGCTCAAACATTCAGCCCAGTTTAGTATGTCTGGGTACTGTAATCCATAAATCATCATAAACACAGCAAAGACTGTACATACTGTTATTTGTGCTGTGAGTTCTGATCGCCCTTGCCAGATGATTTTCTTGTCATGCTCATGGTAAGGCATATGAAGCAATGTGTGCAGCACAAAAGCAATGGTCTTACTTTTGCACAGAATTGTTGTTGCACAAACATGGCAAAGTATGACAGACAATATTGCTGTCAAAAATAGTACTATACCACCAATGCCAGTGGTCTTCATCGTTATTGCAAAAAGGTAAGAGTAATAAATTGTTGATATTGAGAATATCACTAGACCTATTGACCAAAGCAAGAGCCATATATTAAGGACGGGCAAGTGCGCAGGATTTTTTCTGCTCCAAGTGTACGGCAGTAAACCAGATATTTGCATCAGAAAAATAAAGTCTTCGAATATGGACCTCATTGCTGTAGATATGAAATGACCTCGAGAGCCACCTCTAAAATGGGGTTATACTCAAGTGACTAGCGTACTTTGGCAATACTTTGTTCAGATATGAGTGGTGTTGAAGACACTGGCATTCTCTGGCACTTCTCTGTCCAAATGTGACTTGGTGTGGTGTGACGAGACCAGAATTATATTTTTATTTTTTTCCTTGCCTTTATTATATACGTGCATGGAGCACTTATCATAGGTGGCAAACAAGCCACGCCTATAGAGTACATAAAGAAGAAATTGTAATAAACTTCTCATCTATACATAAAGTGTATTGATTACTTTTTGTTTGCTGAGTGAATACTTTTTATGTATGAATATATATTAGGTGATCTTTCAGCCAGTGTTTGCGTATAGTCCAGAGCCTCTTTTTCATATACTTCGGTGATCATATTTCTTGTTTCTTTAGTTTAAATTACAATTTTGTTCAGAACTCATTATATGTTAATATTAAGAAAATGCCAATTTTCTATTACACGGTAATGGTTGTATGTATTGATTATTATCACTTAGTGTCAGTTGCATGAATTATTTTATAGATACACAGTAATAGATGTATGCATAGATTTTTTATTACACAGTTATATTTGAAGCTCTTCAATTACAGCTTCTTCATTGCCCAAATTGTAGTACCAATAAGAGCTATCTATCTATCTATATTCATGGACCATTCTTCCTTGTAAAGGGGTGGCCGAATCAAGAAGTACACATTCACAACGACCCACACATTCCTCAAACACTCCTCTTACCTCCTTGGGGATAAAGGGTTGCCACATTTCCTCCACCCTAGCACCCAATAAGTGTTATATCAACAATAGTATTCCTTTTCCTAGGCAATACATTGAAAACAATTCTAGAGTGGCATTGCTGACGTCATTTGAGATCTGCTTTCAAAAACACCTCAGATAGTTTTCTTATTATTATTATACTGAAAAGTTATTAATAACGTGCATGTTAGGTATTATTCAGCTATTTTAAGTCCTTGTCGAAGACATCTTTTTTTTCAATTAAGCAAAGAAAACACGACAGATATTGGAGAAACGTCATTATTGAAGAAACGTCAGCTTCCTCTCACTCTGTTTACTAGTCCTTCATTTGTTAACATATTGACCTTCATCTACTTGACGGGTAATTGAAATTCAAGCATAATTATCAAGGAATATATCCGTTATAATCATCAGAAGTAATATAAGTAAGAGGACTTGTTGTAACTTCACGAAAAGAGAGAGCTCTGTTGATATTCAGCATAGTTCAAGGTCTTACATTCAGGATAGTAGTTTGCAGTCTTTTACAGTGCCAAAGTGGCTGTTTAATTCATGAATACCTTACATATATTTTAGCTGATTACTGATCCGAATTGTGCTGATTACAATTAATTTTGTGCAATTTTGCGCTCTGACCTAAATAAGGAAATTACATACAGTGGTAGTATTTTTTTTTATTTAGAAAATATCGTTGATATTTCTAAGAACATTCTCATAATGGGTGTCCTGAAGAATGATAATTTTCCATTGAATGAGTTGGATATTGCTCTACAGATATTTGGCCTTTATACCTACACTTGGAGAAAGGCAGATGCACATCAACATGCTGTATTTTGTTTGCCTCTGTACCTGTGGTCACTCTTCTTAAATGTCTTTGTTCTCTCAACATCATATCTTCCACTAGTTATTATTTTAAATTTGGATCGATCAAGCATTGGAAATGCTGTTTTGATTTTATCTCTTTTGATATTAACTTGTTCAGCAATTTTGACAGAGTTGATTATCTCCCTCAGGAGTAAAGAACTTGCTGAAATCTTTCATCTTTTAAAGCGCTTTACAGTTGTGAAGCAACCTGGGGCCACGAGGGTGTATATCCGCAGAGTTCTAGTGTTCATAGGACTTCTGGGTATGATTATTTGTACTGGAATCTTAGTTTATGAATTGCAGTCCAAAGGAGTGCTAAAATTATATGAAAGTCTGCTTTTATTCATTGTCAGCTTCTTGTTAGTTTTTCGTTATAGCTTAGTGGTTGCGCTCTTCAGAGCGTCGATTTCATTGATATCAAATCATTTTGTTGAAGCAGTTACAGATGCCCTTGCAGAATCAAAAGACTATCTCCTATCTTTTGATTCAAATATAGTAAGAAAGTCATATGAAGAACCTGACAAAAGACCCATTGGACCTGAGACACCATCTCTGATCATCGTAAAAAAGGCACTGTATCCTCTTTATAACCTGGAAGAAAAGATTTTACAGGTAAGTCTTGTTTTCTTTCTCAATAAGAGTGGAAGAATGATAGTAAACTGTCTCTGTTTTCAATATTGAAATCTGAGAAGTATTTTTTTTTACATGAATAGTCCCAAATTAGATCAATGTCCCTAACATTGTATCCACTGGCAGTGTGTGTATAGTAACTTTTCCAGTGACAAAAGCTTTACTTTTGTCACTATCACCATCACTGACATACTGATTAATTTATTTTTGTCTCTTGAAATTCCCAGATCGAGAATCTTCGTGAAACAGTTGTCAGATATCATTTTGAAACAGTGTCTCTAATGATAATAAATTTAATTGTTTTGATCGTGGCTGCTGGATTTGCTATCTTGAGCAACAATCTACTCAGTGGATGCAGCCCAATACTCGCTATTTGTAGTGCTTTGATATTACTTAAACTCTGCTCTGCTGGACAAAATGCTATTAATAAGGTGAGTATATATGCAAATTTCATTGAAGGTGTGTATATATATGAATATTCACTTCTTTGATATTGGAACCAACTATATCCCTCTATTATTCCCCCTGGGCCTATACTGAGTAATAACTTCACTGTCCATAAAACTTATATTAACAAAATGCAGAATACTTTTTATATGTACATACTGCTTATACAGTCTTTATAGCTTATATTGACAAAATATAGATAATATGTTATGCCTGTATACAAAAGAAGATATAACTGAATTGGCCTAGGCTATTTCAATGCTGATTCAAGCACTGGAGTAAGTAATCAAGCATCCAACTCATTTTCCCAATCTTCATGACCATACAGATAACATTCCTGACCTATTCTTTACTTCTGATTCTAAACATTATTAATATTCTGTACTTTCCCCTAATGGTAAATCTGACCACTCTTTCATCTCAATGTTTCCATTTTTGCTCCTCCCTCCTTTTTCAACAATCCATCCTACTCGGTGACGAGTTTGGCGCTACAAGCATACCCAACATGATGATTTTCATAACTTATTCATATAATTTCCATGGGTTAACCACTGCCTTCAGTTCTGCAACTCTGATCAGGTGGTCCAATATTTTACTGAGATCATGATCTCAGGAAGTGAGGTGTTTAGTCCCTCCTCTGTCAAAACGTCTTCTACCTCCAAACTCTGGTTTGACCTTGCATGTTCCATGGCTATTCAGGCCAGGGTTTGGCATACTGATTGTATCAAGCCTCTCCTTCTGACTTAATTCTCTAAGATTTTGTTACAGCTTATGACCGCCTCTGGTCAGATTCGTAGAACTAAAGCTTCTTTTATTAGAAGAAAAACTGATGGTCTGAACTCCTCTCCTGCTGATAAATAATTCTGGTCCTTAACTAAAAAGCTCTCTAAAAGCTTTTGTTACTCAAGCTTTCTCCCTCTCATTTGTCTTGATGCTTGTATAGCTTACTCTCTCACTGACAAAGCCGCTCTCTTTGGCCCTCATTTTTCAGCTAATTTTTCTGTAAGATATTCCATCATACCTGATCTGCATTCTTTACCCCTTTCTAACCCAATACTCACCCGTACGTTTTCTACATTCAAAGCCCGTAGGGATCTATACTCTCTAAAGATGAATATGGCCTCCAGACCCAATGGTATGCTTGTAAGATTCTTTAAGGAGTTTGCATATGAACTGCCTCCTGTCTCTATCGCCTCATGCTCTCTACCAAGATATATTCTCCATCATGGAAACAAGTTCTAGTCCAGCCATTTACTAAGAAGGGTGACCATTCTATTCCTTCATATTACCGGTCAGTTGCCCCAACCTCTGCTATTGCTAAAGATTCGTAACTGTACTAAATTCTCACTTCTTGCATCATCTTGAATCTGATTCGCTTACTTTTTATCATCAATGCGGCTTCTGCAAGGCAAGGGAAATCCTTTTTCGTCGCCTTTGATATCTCTAAGGATTTTGACACAGTGTGGCACATAATTCTGTTATCCATACTTCCTGCTTATGGCTTCGTTTCTTCTCTCTGTTCTCTGATGTCCAATTTTCTTTCTGGTAGTATTATATCTGTAGTTCTCGACGGCACAACATCTAGCTCTTTCTCAGATATGATGGTGTTCCACAGGGCTCTGTTCTTTCACCTACTCTGTTCCTTCTCTTTATCAATGAGCTTTTCCACTCCTCATCCCCCTTTCTTCTCTGGCCTTTGCCAACGATTTTTAACCTTCATGTATCCTTTTCCTTCTCCTTAAGGCCCTTCATCCAGTATTTGCAATCAGTCTTGTGTCGCATTCTTCAACTCTTTTCCTCGATTTACGGAGGGCATCTGATTAGGACACTCAAAATGTAGTAAAACTTAATGACTCCAAGACACAGTTTCTGGCTTTTCATTATTTTCTACTCCCCCTTATAACTCTATGGTCATTGAAAACAGAAAATTATCCTCTTAACTCCATAAACATATCAGGCATTCAGAAAACCTCTAACTTGTATTGGAAGAATCACATT
This sequence comes from Halocaridina rubra, assembly GCA_037179515.1. NCBI lineage: Eukaryota > Metazoa > Arthropoda > Malacostraca > Decapoda > Atyidae > Halocaridina > Halocaridina rubra. Next base: position 1,654 of record JAXCGZ010021245.1, on the reverse strand, counting down.
ATTCAGATTTCTAAAACTGCATCTCAGAAATTTAAAGTTCTCTTCCAATTTCGTTATTCCTTTTGTTCTTCCCAACTATAAATCTAGATGTGGTAAATGAATCAAATTGTCTTTTACATGACGTTGCTTGAGAAATCTTGGTAGCTTGAACTTCCTTATTAAACAACTAACTCTGCATAAAACCCACGAATGTGTTGAATCAGTTTTGGAAGCATATGGCATTGAGTCCCAGTGTTATTTAAGCTCATGTTATGATCCACTGTTAGAAACATATGGCAAGTAGTCTCAGTTGTTTTTGCACTCATTGTCACAACCCAAATGAGGGTGTCAAAGATACATGTGTCGATTTTGACATTTTTGTAAAGAAAACAGGTATCAGAGAGTTCGACGCTACATTGACGCAGCAGAGCCTCGCACGACTTTGGAGCTGTATGATGCGAGTTCGACAAAACCATGGGGTGTAAAAAGGGGCTTTCAGTCTTAATATCCCTGTTTCAACCTACATTGCAAACATATAGAAATTGGAAATCTATAAATTATTGCAATTATGTTTTCTCCCTGAAGGTAACATACCAACAACATTGTGTTCAAGGTAGCTGCCAAAAAGGTTTGGAAAATTACTAGTATACACACAGAGTCAGTGAAGTTTTCTTAATCAAAATATGAAGCTTCATAAACAGTTGTTTAATATCGAGCTCTGATTTACGAATATAGGTGAAATTAAAATAAAATTTATGAATGAGACTTTGCGAGGAGGAGTGTTGCCATTTGTCCAAATGTGAATTATAGTAAATCCAGCTTTCAGTATATTATTTGAAATTACCTTAACATAATTTTACAAATAACCAAAGGCACTTTTGTCCCTAAGACTAGCTTTATTTCCCCAGCTCTGATTTGTCTGTGTCCACCCCTATTAGAATATGTCGATAATAGTTGCACAAAATGCCAAACTCACTACTCTTGTTTGTAATTTTGCTCTCTCACTAGGCTAAGGAAGTATCATATCAACTGAAGACATACAGTAGTGTCACTCACATCAAAGAGATCAAAGAACAGGTAAGTAAAATATGTAACAAAAATAAATCATATGAAAGGGAATTCATTAACAAATGCACTCATGGATATTCGCGAGCGACAACTGCCATTTTTGTTTCTTTTAATTTGTAGGGCATTGACATTTTGTGCATCCGCCATCTTTCAACTCAGGAAGTGATCAACCAGAATTCGGGCCCACCAGTGAGTGTTAGCAAGGGCATCAAGCCCTCATTCCCCAGCTCCAACCTGTCTGTGTTCAGTCCAATTTCAATGGGATTAATAGTAACACAAATAAACGGCAAACCGATAACATACGTGTGTTAATCCTCCATATTTGTTTTGTGTTTTTCATAACACAACCAGACTGTAGATAATTTAAATGTCTTTTAACTTGCAAATGTCCGTGGAGCACTTGTTAAAACTCTCTTTCCTGGTCTGGTTATAAAATGGGATACATATGTACCCTATTATCTATATACCATTATCTCAAAAGGTGAAATAAGACTCTGATAGCCTTTGAACATCGTCATATAATAATCCCTGTTATAGTCTCAAAATTTTCTTTTTATTAACCAGATTTATCGTCTTCTCCATGCAATGGTGCCGCTTCAGCAGTTCA